>JARHVA010006712.1:72500-277500 GCA_037957365.1 Torreya grandis | reverse complement strand
TGCCAGGTTGTTAAGTCCTCTGATATCGCCTAGTCAACCTAAAAACAAAAATTTACAGAGAGAGGATTTAGATAAGTATCTTGATTTATTTTCAATCTAGAATTAGTAATCACAATCTAATAATAAGATTACCATTTATAGAGTAAGATAATGATAACCCATAAAACTCGTAGTGACTAGAGTACCTCCCAAAAACCATGGTCTTGAAGTTTCTGGAAAATAATACATATGTAAAATTTGATTTGATGAATGAGTTCTTTAGATTTGCAGATCATAAAACCTTGTTCACCTTTCTAAAATTTCATGCCGATATTTTGAAAATTTATCTTCTTCTTCAAACCATAATAGTGTAGTTGAACTTGTAAAGGATAAGGAAAAGGATTATTTTGGGGCATGTGATTTAGTTTAGCAGGAGTTTTAAGCTCCAATTATTAGCAGACCCCTCAATGGTATAAAATATTGGTCATAACACATGAAGTAAAATGTAATTCAACCACACAATCTAGTATAAGAAAAAAAGTGTTATGTAATCCATGAAACAATGTATGCATTCCATGCACCTTTGAATTTGTGTATAAAATATTTGGATGAACCAACAAAATATTATTCCTTTCACCCTATGCTAAATGTTGTATGCATTTTTTGATACAATTTTTAGTGACAAAAAATAAAAGATAAAACAATAGTATGAGTAAAACAAGAGTAAGGTTATAAAATATCCTAAATGTATCTTGTAGTGGGAACATGATCCATGCATTATATATGTTTAGGAGTAAAAAAATAAGCTAATCCCCTTGTCTAAATAAGCAAATGTTTTAATGAATACTTAGAGACTAGGGTTCTAAAGTTTAGTGTTGTGTTTTTAAATTCACCTCATAATCATGCATAGATTAAACTACATGCAATATATAAGAATATTCCCAATGTCAACATATTACTTAAGTCAAAAACTTAACAACTCACCAAAGATGCAAAAATAAATCACCAAGAACCTCACTATGAGGAGACATAAAGATCATAAAAAACATAGAACAACTCAATCAAACCTTAGTTCAACTATGCTAAAATTAAACTACATTTAATCAAAACATGTAACATATAGAATAATAATCATTTACATTATAATATAAAATATATGTACATCTATACATTTCATCAACTCCATGAATAAACATAAGTATGCATTCTTACTACAAAACCTTACAACAATATCAAAAGAATCAATTTTGTCTTCAAACCCTATGATTGCTTCTAAAATCTATCCAATTTATTTTTCCTAAAAATAGTGTCTAAATGTCAGGTTAAGGGATTTATTTATAGGTTTTTAAGGACCTTCTTGATCTTTGTGAGCTATAACTGAATCTAATCCACCCATCCAAGTTTTATAATTATCTATAAGAAGGATTCAACCTATACTCTTCATCAATATATTCCTCTACTTCATTAGCATCTTATGATTCAATTGGATTGATCCATTACCATATGCACTTTCCTTATCTGAATAATATTCATTTTTTAGTTTTTTCCATCTTTGATCCTGTGTGTTTCTTTCCACTTGTGTTTCTCTTCCATTTGTGTTTTGTTTCTATTGTATCACTCCTTAATAAATCACTTATTTTTGTGTCTCATTCCCTTGGTGCTTGTTATTTTTTTGGGAACTTGTATGTAATGAAGCTTCCTATGCATGCATCTATGTGATTCTATTTTATGCTATGTACAATACTATGTATGATTATGCATGTCTCATCCATTCATGATCATGTGTAGTCATTTCTTTAGCAATTAATCTTATGTGTGGAATTTGGGTCAATATGGAGTGTGGATATAATGGGTGGAATATATGCCCTATTTTGAGATGTGAGATGAACCTACAAAGCACATATTTCCAAATAAAGGGATTATATGTATCATGTGTAAGAGAGGAAATAAATTATTGATGTCTAACATATAAAAATATCAGCTTGGAAGCATATAAATTATATGTAAATTTATCCACATGGGTGTGCGATACAATCAAAATAAGTCTATTGATAATTTGTCTCGCATGCGCAGAATGTAAGCAATGTAAGCATAAGATGAATATGCCCCAGATGGAAAAAATGTAAACAATGTAATTATGGGAGTAATATGAATAAATAGATCTAAGTCAAATTGTATCACATTTACCCATAAACATGCAATTAAGCCTAATCAAATGTAAAATAATAAAATCAAACTTAAGTAGTAATCTAAATCGAGTATAATAATTGACAAAGAGAGGGTTTAGAGAAGTATAGGAGGCTCTAAGGTAAACTTAAAGGAATAGATTTTGTTGACAAGTGTCAAATGGTAGGTGGATATTTTTAATAATATATATTTTATCAAAAGTGAATCTCAAAGAAAAAAATAAAATTTAGCACTAACAGATGTAAATTTTGGTGAATCTAATAAATTTATATATATTTTTTAATTAGTGAATAAGTTTTCAAAAACGTAGTGATTGGTGAATCTATTTTTTGAATATTTATGAAAAAAACCTAATTGAGTGTTATGATCATGATGTGCAGATTTAACTTACGCCTCGAGGGTTTGGTGTAATGGTTCATTACATTTGGTATTAGAGCCTCCATGTAAGTGCCTATGCCAACATTGCAGTGTTTGTCCAAGGTTCATACATGTGGGGGACCCTGATGTATGGGTGTAAATCCAACCCATAATCTGGACTTTAGAAGTGTGGTGGGATGTTATGATCCTAATGGACATATTTCACTAACACCTCGAGGTTTTAGTGTAATGGTTCATTTCATTGAGAAAAATAAACCCTAGAAATACTTTGACTATCTTATTTTTTGCACAATTTGAAACAATCATCACAAATTGATAATAGGATCAAGATTTTGTGACTGAACAATGAGAACCTAGAAAAATCATAGTGACCCAAGCACTTCCCCAAAATATGTACATTCTACGTTTCTAGTGACCCTAACAATAGACATCATGTTTTAAAGAGATAATAAGTAGGAAAAATATGATTTGATATGTTTTTTAGGTCTGAGTCTTCAAAAATCTTCCTTGCTTTTCTAAATTGTCATAGAAATCTCTAATAAATTGACATTATTCTTCAAACCCTAATAAGGTTCTTAAATATGTTAAGGATAAATCAAATAATTTGTTTTGGGGCATGTGCTCAGGTTCAATAGGTTTTGAAGCATCGACTACTTATAAAGTTACTTAATGGTATATAATATCAAATATAACATGACAATTAAAAAAATTAATTTAGTCAAGGAATCCAATGCAATGCAACACATATCTACTATGAATTTTAGTGCTAGAAAGAATGTTTGATTTTTTTATGAATATAGTAGTAAATGCTCTTAAAATTTTCTTAAAATCTTGAATTCCTTCTCTAAACTCTTCTAATAATTATTAGTGTTCATTCATTTGATATATGTCCTAAATGCACTAACATACCTATGTATTTGAAGTCTTATTTAATTGAAAATAGTACTTTATTGGGGAGAAAGCCAACACAACATGGGTGAAAGAGCAAAAATACAAGACCACAAACCCATGGGGTACCCTAATGAGTGAAAATTGATCAAAACTCTAGAAATGTATGTTGTATGTTTCTTAGAGGAACATAAGAAACAAAAAAAGACAAAGAGGGAGGAAAGAGAAAACAAGGGGAAACATGATTAAGACAACCCAAAATATAGAAAACATACTAGTAAAGCCTAGTTTGGACTAATAAGTGATAAGTACATGAGTACCCTAAAATAATGTAATTTTATGACTAATAAAATGCCCAAGGACCATTTTTAGGTGTCTACAGTTCCTATTTCATCATGCTATGTTTTAAATCGGTTATATCCATTCCCCATTCATCTTTTTAGGTTTTAGTAGTTGGATGTCAACATTCATTCTAATATCATCTAAATTCAAATTAATAAACAAGTTTTCTTTTCAAATTAACAATTATATTGTTGAACGCTTTTGGTGCACATTTTAGAATTATTTATATTATGCAATTTTTTTATTGATATGTTATTTTACTATAAAGGGTTCGTTTATTAGGATTTGTTATCAGGTTTATTTAATAATTAGGGAATTAATGAACAAACATTTTTTTAATTTTTTAACAAGTGTTTATTATTCTATTATTAAACACTTTTGACTTTTGGTGTATATTGTGGAATTATTTATATCATGTAATTTTTTTTTGACATATTACTCTAATAAGGGTTTGCCTATTAAAGAGTGAATGAATTCACGTTAGTGCTCAAATATTAATATAAGTCATAAACTTTAGTTTCCTTAACATTTTGTGTTTGTTAGATTTAGTTCATTATAAAAAAGTAATAATTGTAGTATAAAAATATACACTGGAGAATAAATCTAATATTAATATAAGGCCCAAAATTTGGTTTCCTTAACAATTTGTGTTAGTCAAATTTAGTTCATTATAAAAAGATAATAATTCTAATATAAAAATTAGAACAAGAAGCATGAACACTAACATGAGAATAAATCTATTATTAATGTAAGCCTCAAATTAGAGTTTCTTATAGTATATTATAATGATGAATAAACATACATCTAAATCAATGAGCTTGAATAAGGAGCATCTATGCCATCAAAATCATTTTGGACACAATCTTAGCCTTAACCGTTTGACTCTTTGTGTCAAGTATATAGAGAGATTTATATCCCAATAAATGGATATAAGCAACTATCATCCTCGAACTACAACCCTTTCAGTATTGTAGTATACATTAGAATATAGAGCATAAACACATCTATAATATACGAGGGTGTCGAGTCTTCATTATGAAACACAAAAGAAGTTCCAATTTGTATTGTGGATAACCTAACTTAATTATTGGTGGATAAATCTAAGATGTCATCCAATCTAGACATAAGAAAGAGTTAACATTCTCATTATAAAATACTTAATCGCTAGCTTTAAATTAAATTGCTTTGATGAAAAAATACCAATTCTTATTATGAATAACCTAACGTAATTACTCATAGATAAATCTAAAAAGTTATCCAATCTAAAACATAAGAGAAGATTCCAAACTCCATTATAGATAACCTAATAAACTTAGAACCACAACCCAAAGACCAAATTTCCTTAAATATTGAATTAAACAAAATTACTTGCAATGCCCTGAGGTGAAGATTTGTGAAGATTTGTTGGAAAAGCCTCTCCATAAAAGAACTCAAAAGTTTATGGTTTGGTGCATCCATCCTATTGGGCTATCTATCCCAGGAAGCCGCGTGGGGATTGAAAAATTGAAAACAAAAACTTACAGAATGATTGATGGCAACATTGCCAGAGTACCAAAAACCTCACAATCAATCAATCTTATTATATAAAGAATCTCAAGGTATCCTCTCATAGGGGAAACCAAGCTTTTAGTAAAGAGGATTCAACGGTATAAAACCATTCTAATTAAGAATGGAAGAGAAGGCGAAGAATGTAGTGGTGGGCGTGGACGAATCCGATGAAAGCATGCGGGCTTTGTTATGGGCCTGCAAATATCTTCTCTCTCGACTCGAGCAGCCATACAGGCTAATCCTCGTCCACGTCCAGCCAGATGTTTGCTTTGCTGCAGGCCCTGGTATGTATACACAGTAGTTTGTGAATATACTCACTGAATATTGATATATGATCATACATACTCACACTGTAGTGGACTGTTGCAGCGTATATAATCAGTTCCGATGTTGTAAATATTCTGGAGGTGGACGCACGCAGGGCCGCTCAAAGGATATTCAGGCGAGCTCTTGCTATTTGCAGTAACAACAATGTGGGTATTTGGAAATCTTCATTCTTTCAATTCTCTCGTCTTGATAATGGTTCATAGAACTCGATCTCAAATGTTGATTAAATTTTTTTTTTCTCAATTTTTAAGAAATTGTTTTTCGATCTATTAAGGATTGGGATTTGTCGAGAGTTGAGTATCCATAAATCTTCGTTCTTTCAATTCTTTTTTCTTTGATAATGATTCTCATAACTTAAATCTGAAATATCCATTAATTTTTTTTCTCAGTTTAAAAAAAATCTTCTTCCATATATTTTATGGTCTAAATCTATATGGTCTGAAGATTTACAGAGAGTTGATCCAAAGTATTAATTTTTTTAGTAGATATATTTTATGAACTGTATTTTAAGGATTGGGATTCATTGAGAGTTGAGCATCTATAAATCTTGGTTCTTTCAATTTTCTTATCTTGATAACAGTCTCATAACTTAACTCTGAAATATTTATTAATTTTTTTTCTCAGTTTTTAAAAAATCTTCTTCCATATATTTTATGGTCTGAAGATCTACAGAGAGTTGATCTAAAATATTAATTTTTTGTAGATATATTTCATGAACTGTAGAAATACTCTCTCAATGTTATTGGTAATGATTTGTTTGGGCAGGTAAAAGCAGAAACAGAGGTGGCTGTTGGTGAAGCAAAGGAGAGGCTGTGTCAAGCTGTGGATAAGTTGGGTGCAGATTTTCTGGTTGTGGGTACTCACGGCCATGGGTTTTTTAAGAGGTAAATTATTATTTCCGTGTATAATAAGTCATTTTAGATTCCCAATTTTGGAAAAAAAACCATTGGCACTGAAGATAACTGACCAGAAAGAAGAAAAATGTGCAGGGTAATTCTGGGAAGCCTGACTGATTACTGTACTCAGAATGCAGCCTGCCCTGTTGTTGTGGTGAATAAGAAGCTCTGTGATGACATTTTGTAAAACAAAAATGTTTACTTTGGGGTCTTGTTTGTATATAAAATGTTTTTCTGTTGGAGAGCAAAACAACCAAAATTTGTGATAAAAATAAAGATTGTTTGAGATGTGAGATGAACCTACAAAGCACATATTTCCAAATAAAGGGATTATATGTATCATATGTAAGAGAGGAAATAAATTATTGATGTTTAACATATAAAAATATCAGCTTGGAAGCATATAAATTATATGTAAATTTATTCACATGGGCGTGCGATACAATCAAAATAAGTGTATTGATAATTTGTCTCGCATGCGCAGAATGTAAGCAATGTAAGCATAAGATGAATATGCCCCACATGGAAAAAATGTAAACACTGTAATTGTTGACACAGAAGATTGCACCTTTGGCAAGAGGCCGAGCTCCTGCCTTCTTCACGCAACAATGGAAACTCCCCTCTCGCCTGTGGGACTGGCGATGTTGGAGGGGAGAGTCTCTAGATGAGGGCTAGCTCCCTCTGATGTATCTTTCAGGTCCTGGTTTCTCTTACTGCTAACAAACAAAATGAAAAAAAAGGGCGAGAGGGGGTGGGGGCGGGAGGGGGGGAGGATGGGGATGGGGATGAAAAGGGAGAGAGAGATGCTGAAAACAGAACCTAAGCCTAAAAAGGGGAAAAGGTGATACACCAGAAAATGTGTGATCTACTCCACCCGAACATACACTTTCCACCGAGAACCAGCGCCCATACACTTCATCTGACATGAGAAAAACCCTCTGCATCAGTGGGTCAGGGGTCTGTGGAGATACAGGGAGGAAATAACTACTAGAGGCGTTCTGAGACACACTGCAACAGCCTATCCACTTCACCTATACTCCTCTAGGGACACCTCTGACAGACCTGTAAAAGGAAACTCAAAAAAAAAAAAAAATGCACCAAACATGCTGAAATCATTCTGCAAAAGCATTAAGAAAATGACTTAACACAGAATCAAGGCATAGACACATACTAAAGATGCAAAACTCAAAATGGAGGTAAAAATACTATGTTTCGATTCAAGGTAAAATCTGACAGCTCTGCCTTACAAGCCCGAGAGATTTTTGGGCAGAGTTTTGCCTTAAGGCTGAGAGTCGATCCTTTCTCAAATGAGAAATTTACAATATATATGAAAAGGAAGAGAACTTGGCGCTTCTTGGGAAAGATTTTGGCTCTCATTTTCCGCCAGTGGCCCATGTGCGTTCTGAACCTTGGGAAGAGGAAAGCCCCTGTTACTGATGTCATTCTTCAGAAGAGCCCTGCTGGAACCATGTTATACAATCGCCCAAATTGACTTTGGCGTTCAAGCATTAATGTAAGAACATGGCCGTGCCTCTTTTCTGCAAACAGACTGCAGTTCGTCCCCTCATTAATGCCAACTAGAGAAAACAGGCTGCATCGCTCGTCTGGCAATAACTCGCCTTCCCTTTGCCACTTGGACGCTTTGTCTTTTCTGCTCTTTGTCTTCTTCTTGCTCTTTCAGCCCTCAGGGGCGATCTTCTGGCGGGTCACTGCGTTCCTCGAGCTATTTCCATGATTTGGCGCTCAGACAATTCAAAAGCAAACGGCTATTTCACTGTGTTAAATTTGACGTTCACGCGGCCGTCACCCAATGGCTAGTCCGTTTCCTTAAATTTGACGGTTTTCGGGACTTCACCGTCTTTGGCAAATCCCGTCGGGTCCTTTCTATGGCTTTTTTGCTTCGCGGCTTTTGTGCTTCAGGCTTTTTTTCTGTGGACAAAAGTCTACAGGAATTGGCTGCTTCGTCCTTTCTATCAGGCTCTTTGACTTCTCCCTGCGCTGGCGGCCTCTTTGGACTGTGCTTCCCCCGAATTCCTTCGGACAAAAAGTCCGAAAGAATTTGGCCTTAAACAAAAATTTGAACTTACCCTTCAATTGCCTTTCCTTTGAAGTGCTTGCCCTCCATAAGGGCTTTTAGACCTTGAACTACCCTCCGTAAGGGCATTTGAACCCAACGCTGCCCTTCGACTATAGGACACACACGTGAACCAAGCCGTTGAACCAAGCCTTTGAACCGATTCGTTGAACCAAAAATGGTTCAACGCTGCGCGCCGAGCCCCTCTGAACTGTTCGCTGAATCCCTTTGTTGAACCATCCATTGAACCGAAGCGATTGAACCAAAGCGTTGAACCAAATGATTGAACCAATCCGTTGAACTGGTTCAACGCTGCACGCCGAGCCCGTTGAACCAAGTCGACGAACCTGTCGATGATCTTAAACGTTGAACTAAGCCATTGAACCAAAGTGATTGAACCAAAGCGTTGAACCAACGCATTGAACCAATTGAATTGAACCGAGTGATGAACCCTGCATTTGAACTAAGCCCGATTGAACCGCATGATTGAACCAATGGTTGAACCAGCGCGCTAAACTTTGCCGATGAACCAAGCCGAAGCGTTGAACTGAGCCAAAGCATTGAACCAAGGCATGAACCAAAACCGATGAACTCATGTAACCTGAAATTGACTGGCTCTGAATAGCAAGGGAAGAAGGGGACCGATTTTTGCCCTGTTAGGCAAAAAATGGTCAACAAATTGGCGACTCCCAGGGGAAGCATGCCTGTTATACTTAAAGACCAGTTGCCTTGTAGTCCATTGGGCACGGAGTCAGATGTAGCTTGAACAAAGTTAACAACAGCCCCAAAAGATCCAAGAATCAAACATGAAGCTTTTACCCCAGACACAAAGGGAAACACACAAGGCTAAAAACACTACTTGTGCAAACTGCACTTAGGGAAAATAGGAAAGGAAACTGAAAGCAAACTACTATATACAACTAACTAGGAATGTTCGCCTCCCTCCTGGATCAAAGGGAAAATTTCTTAAGTCCCCTTCCTGGGAAGAAGACTTATGGTGCTAGGCAAGTAGTTGAATGAAAAAGAGAGTTGGTGACCTGCTCCTCTTGCCTGTCACTTGGATTGGCTGGTATCGGAGTGGATCAGATTCAAACATGCCTCCAACACATATGTACTCTGCTTGTCCTTGGAAGCTTGTTGAATGCTGGTCCCTCATACTAGTGCATTTTACCAAGAAATCTGTGGCTGCTGGCTCATCGCCATAAGCCCTTTGATATGTATAGCTCCCTTGCAGTGCATCATGGTCTAACTTGTTTCCTTCTACCTCGTTGAAGACTCTGTCAGACTCATCCTCTATTCCCTCTTGGCCTTCTTGAAGAAGGGTGACTGTTGTGATGTCTAAAATGGAGTCACAAAATGATTGCTCATCCCACAGAACATCGCCTCTTTTTTCAAAGCTTTCTTCTTCAAGGCATTCCTCCAGGAAGACAGACCTCTCCTTTTCCTCCTTAATGATCAGGGTCTCTAGATGTTCAAAGGTATCCTCCTGATCTTCCTCCAACTCAGGCTCCTCAACGTAGTCATCCTCCTCATCGAAACAACAGGGAAGTTCATCAAACAAAGGGGAAGGAAGCTCACCATGCTTATGTTCCTCCTCGAATTGCTGGAACATCTGCATGTATGCGGGACCTGAGTCTTCTCCATTGCTGATGATGCCTTCACAAGGAGCATCAATGATGATTTCTTCTTCATTATCGCTCATGACAACCTCTTGGGGAACTGCAGATTGGATCTTTTGCTCCTCACTCGCCTCCTGCTGAACAGGTTCCTCCTTGAGAAGAGGTGAAGTGGGAAAACTGTGTGGAAGAGGAGGCAGTCCTTGAGCTAGAATCGAATGATTCTCCTCTTTCCATTTGGTTAGCACTTCATCAATATCAGGGGTGGCCTAATAGCTCTCTTGGAAGTGTGTAGATGGGGTGTGTTCAGACATAGAATGTGCCATTGGGTCTGAACCGTCCATCACACATTGGCTGAGGAATCTCTCTCTGGATTCCAACTCTACAATTCTCCTGGCTAGATCTTCTTGGAAGAGCCTTTCCTGGAAGTCACTAGCATCATCATGAGCAGGAGCAACCTCATCTTCTTCAAGGTTTTGAGAAAAACCTTGCTTCTCCTCCTTCCTGCCCCATGATTCTACTGTTTTCCCCCAGTTCAGGATCTCGAAATTGGAATTTTGCTCCTGTGAACAGGCAACAACTCTATTTTCTCCATTGTCCTGGGGCTCTTCCACAAGGTTTGGAAGTTCAAACTCTCTTTCAAGAAGCAGTCTCATCCTAGCCTCTAAATCTTCAATTTGTTTGGCTAGATTATCCAAAAAGGGTCTTTCTTGGAGGTCACCAACATCATCTTCTTCAAGGCTCTAGGCTGGTTCCTGGCATTCCTTCCTCTAACTCAAAATCTGCACATCACGTTAAAAGACTTGGGGAGGTTGAGGAACACTAGGAAGAGACTGTTGATGCACCGAAAGAGTCTCTAGAAGAGGGACGTGCTGGCTCGTGGTATTCCCCCCAATGGAAGATTCACAACATAAGGAATTGAGAAGATTGACATCCATGGGGGGTTGCTCTAATGCCCTTTGATGTTGGAAAGCCAGGTGCATAGGATTGAGAGCAGACGCATCAGATGAGCTAGAATGAGCAAGTGCTATCTGATAGAAAGGATTTGGTGCACAAGATGGGGATTTCTTCAGAATAGGAGGGGGCACATAAGGCTGATTGCCTTGAATAAATGGATTTCTCCATTTTGCTACCTCCTCCTCCATGGATTGCAAGGCTTGAACTTGCCTAAACAAACACTCCTCTCTATACATCAGCTCCTGCTGATATCCGTACCGCTCCTCTAGTTTGTCAATCTCCAGGGCCACTTCCCTTATCGTTGTAGGGCAACTAGGAGAGCTGCTTGAGGCGATTCTCTAATTTTTTTGAGTCTGATCGAAGTCATATGAAGGAATATAAGACCCATGATTTTGTGTAGAGGGATTATACATACAAAAGTGATTTCTTAATGGCACCAGGCTGCTTAACCAGCTGATTCAACTTGGAGTCGCCATTGGTGTTGATACAAAAGCCTCCAAAAGCTGGTTAGTTGAAGAACACACCAAAAATCCTTCAACTCTTTGGACAAAACTTGTCCTAGTTGGTCCCACCGGGCGTGCCAAAAATTGTTGACGTAGAAGATTGCACCCTTGGCAGGAGGCCGAGCTCCTGCCTTCTTCAGGCAACAATGGAAACTCCCCTCTCGCCTGTGGGATCGATGAAGCTGGAGGGGAGAGTCTCTAGATGAGGGCTAGCTCCCTCTGATGTATCTTTCAGGTCCTGGTTTCTCCTCTTGCTAACAAACAAAATGAAAAAAGGGGGGGGGATGAAAAGGGAGAGAGAGATACATCAGAGGGAGCTAGCCCTCATCTAGAGACTCTCCCCTCCAGCTTCGCCGGTCCCACAGGCGAGAGGGGAGTTTCCATTGTTGCATGAAGAAGGCAGGAACTCGGCCTCCTGCCAAGGGTGCAATCTTTTGCGTCAACAATAATTATGGGAGTAATATGAATAAATAGATCTAAGTCAAATTGTATCACATTTACCCATAAACATGCAATTAAGCTTAATCAAATGTAAAATAATAAAATCAAACTTAAGTAGTAATCTAAATCGAGTATAATAATTGACAAAGAGAGGGTTTAAAGAAGTATAGGAGGCTCTAGGCTAAACTTAAAGGAATAGATTTTGTTGACAAGTGTCAAATGGTAGATGGATATTTTTAATAATATATATTTTATCAAAAGTGAATCTCAAAGAAAAAACATAAAATTTAGCACTAACAGATGTAAATTTTGGTGAATCTAATAAATTTTTATATATTTTAAAATTAGTGAATACGTTTTCAAAAATGTAGTGATTGGTGAATCTATTTTTTGAATATTTATGAAAAAAACCTAATTGAGTGTTATGATCATGATGTGCAGATTTAACTTACGCCTCGAGGGTTTGGTGTAATGGTTCATTACATTTGGTATCAGAGCCTCCATGTAGGTGGCTATGCCAGCATTGCAGTGTTTGTCCAAGGTTCATACATGTGGGGGACCCTAATGTATGGGTGTAAATCCAACCCATAATCTGGACTTTAGAAGTGTGGTGGGATGTTATGATCCTAATGTACAGATTTCACTAACAACTCGAGGTTTTAGTGTAATGGTTCATTTCATTGAGAAAAATAAACCCTAGAAATACTTTGACTATCTCATTTTTTGCACAATTTGAAACAATCATCACAAATTGATAATAGGATCAAGATTTTGTGACTGAACAATGAGAACCTAGAAAAATCATAGTGACCCAAGCACTTCCCCAAAATATGTACATTCCACGTTTCTAGTGACCCTAACAATAGACATCATGTTTTAAAAAGATAATAAGTAGGAAAAATATGATTTGATAAGTTTTTTAGGTCTGAGTCTTCAAAAATCTTCCTTGCTTTTCTAAATTGTCATAGCAATCTCTAAGAAATCGACATTATTCTTCAAACCCTAATAAGGTTCTTAAATATGTTAAGGATAAATCAAATAATTTGTTTTGGTGCATGTGCTCAGGTTCAATAGGTTTTGAAGCATCGACTATTTATAAAGTTACTTAATGGTATATAATATCAAATATAACATGACAATTAAAAAAATTACTTTAGTCAAGGAATCCATTGTAATGCAACAAATATCTACAATGAATTTTAGTGCTAGAAAGAATGTTTGATTTTTTTATGAATATAGTAGTAAATGCTCTTAAAAATTTCTTAAAATCTTGAATTCCTTCTCTAAACTCTTATAATAATTATTAGTGTTCATTCATTTAATATATGTCCTAAATGCACTAACATACCTGTGTATTTGAAGTCTTATTTAATTGAAAAGAGTACCTTATTGGGGAGAAAGCCAACACAAAATGGGTGAAAGAGCAAAAAATACAAGACCACAAACCCATGGGGTACCCTAATGAGTGAAAATTGATCAAAACTCTAGAAATGTACATTGTATGTTTCTTAGAGGAACACAAGAAACAAAAAAGGACAAAGAGGGAGGAAAGAGAAAACAAGGGGAAACATGATTAAGACAACCCAAAATATAGAAAACATACTAGTAAAGCCTAATTTGGACCAATAAGTGATAAGTACATGAGCACCCTAAAATAATGTAATTTTATGACTAATAAAATGCCCAAGGACCATTTTTAGGTGTCTACAGTTCCTATTTCATCATGCTATGTTTTAAATCGGTTATATCCATTCCCCATTCATCTTTTTAGGTTTTAGTAGTTGGATGTCAACATTCATACTAATATCATCTAAATTTAAATTAATAATTTTTTTTTTTTTTTTCAAATTAAACATTATATTGTTGAACACTTTTGGTGCACATTTTAGAATTATTTATATTATGCAATTTTTTTATTGATATGTTATTCTACTATAAAGGGTTTGTTTATTAGGATTTGTTATCAGGTTCATTTAATAATTAGGGAATTAATGAACAAACATTTTTTTAATTTTTTAACAAGTGTTTATTATTATTTTATTAAACACTTTTGACTTTTAGTGCATATTGTGGAATTATTTATATCATGTAATTTTTTTATTGACATATTACTCTAATAAGGGTTTGCCTATTAAAGAGCGAATTAATTCACATTAGTGCTCAAATATTAATATAAGCCTTAAACTTTAGTTTCCTCAACATTTTGTGTTTGTTAGATTTAGTTTATTATAAAAAAGTAATAATTATAGTATAAAAATATACACTGGAGAATAAATCTAATATTAATATAAGGCCCAAAATTTGGTTTCCTTAACAATTTGTGTTAGTCAAATTTAGTTCATTATAAAAAGATAATAATTTTAATATAAAAATTAGAACAAGAAGCATGAACACCAACATGAGAATAAATCTATTATTAATGTAAGCCTCAAATTAGGGTTTCTTATAGTATATTATAATGATGAATAAGCATACATCTAAATCAGTGAGCTTCAGTCATCAAAATCATTTAGGACACAATCTTAGCCTTAACCACTTGACTCTTTGTGTCAAATATCTAGAGGGATTTATATCCTAATAAATGGATATAAATTAGAATAAAGAGCATAAACACATCTATAATAAACGAGGGTGTCGAGTCTTCATTATGAAACACAAAGGAGGTTCTAGTTTGTATTGTGGATAACCTAACCTAATTACTGGTGGATAAATCTAAGAAGACATCCAATGTGAGACATAAGAAAGAGTTCGCATTCTCATTATAAAATACTTAATCACTAGCTTTAAATTAAATTACTTTGATGAGAAGGTACCAATTCCTATTATGAATAACCTAACCTAATTACTTATAAATGAATCTAAAAAGTCATCCAATCTAAAACATAAGAGAAGATTCCAAACCCTATTATAGATAACCTAATAAACTTAGAACCCCAACCCAAAGACCAAATTTCCTTAAATATTCAATTAAATAAAATTACTTGCAAACACCTCATTGTGGGAATGCACTGAGGTGAAGATTTGTGACTCAAAAGTTTATGTTTTGGTGCATCCATCCTATTGGGCTATCTATCCCAGGAAGCCGCGTGGGGATTAAAAACTTGAAAACAAAAACTTAATGAATTGTTTAGTCTTGATTGATGGTAACATTACCAGAGTACAAAAACCCTCACAATCAATCAATCTTATTATATAAAGAATCTCAAGGTATCCTCTCATAGGGGAAACCAAGCTTTTAGTAAAGGGGATTCAAGGGTATAAAACCATTCTAATTAAGAAATAATAATAATAATAAAAATTTTAACGTCCACGAGACTAAAAATAGCCTATGGGACAGCAAGACAACTCAAGCAGATTTAAGTAGCACTGTTCGCTTCTTGTGTAGGCTGATGATGAGCCCCCCTAATTGCTCAATGTGCTCTTCGTTGAATAGGTTATGCCAAGAACTGTCACATATAGTATCCGCAAATTTATCTCTGCTATCTTTGTAGGCCTCACATTCTAGAATAAAGTGCTGTTCAGTTTCCACTTTCCCAGAATTGCAAAATCTGCAAATTCTCTCTTCCCAAGCCTCCTTTGGCCTCTTCCAACGCCCGGTCTCACAACGAAGTTGGTGAGAGTTGGTTCTCAACTGAGCAATAAGAATTTTAGCCCTCCAAGAAATGTTGGCTCCTATGTACGCTTTTTGGAGTTGATCACAAGTGGGGTTGAACTCATTTATATAATATAGTTTCTTCCTCCCGATCTCACTTCCCCAATTTCTCTTGTAAAATTTCTCCATAACAAAGACTTTTATTTCTTTATTATTTGTGGGGCACATATTGAATTGAATATTCCATTTACTCATCCATGTGATGTTTTGTTGCATCCATGTCCTTTTTCGCTTACATAGTGTATCACTAAAAACAACTTTAGGCCATCTATCCTCTTCCATTTTTTCGATTCTTTTTAAATAGCTTAAAAGGCGAACCATAGCAAGTGCCTCGATAGGAACAGCCCCCATTTCACTTAGCATGATGTCATATGGAACCGTGCTTTTGATTTTAATCTTGCTTGTAATCAAACGCTTTTGGATTCCTTCAATTTGTTTCCATTGTGCTATAGTAGTGCTGCTGGCCCATAATTCACACCTGTAAAGAACAACTGGTAGCACAAGAAGACCGAACAAGGTTTGAATAGTTTTCCAATCCCACAACTCCGCTTCACGGCACTTATTCTGAAGAGCATAGAAAGCCTTCCACCCACCTAATGTCCTTTTATACCTGCAGCTAGACCAGCTTAGCTTTTTGTTGAAATCAATGCCAAGCTATTTATAATCCGCAACCTCTTCGAGAAGACTTCCATTGTAATAAAATTCATGTTGATGTTGTTTTTTATTATTAGAGAAAATCATAACCTTAGTCTTGCTGATATTGACCTGCATCCCCACCATTCTGCAAAAGCGCTCAAGAGAAGATAGATGGTCTTGCAAACCACAGGGAGATTTGGTAATTAAAATGAGATCGTCCGCATATAAGAGCAACTTTATAACAAATTCACCTAGCTGAATGCCTTCACCCTTTTGTATGTTTAACCACTCTTCCATTTTATCAATATATAAACCAAATAAAGTAGGAGACAAAGGGCAACCCTGTTTGACCCCGATATCACTCCTGAAACATTCTGAAATGCCATCTGAAGTTCTGATTTTCACTTTCACCTCTTCGTACATCCTATGAACAGCAGCTCTGAGATGCCTAGGAATCCCCAATTCTTCCATCCTAAACCAAAGCTTGTCTCTCGGAACGGTATCAAAAGCCTTTTTGAAGTCAACAAAGCAACAAAAAACCTCTTCCTTTTTCTCCCACTCTTTTTCAATAATGTGTCTCAGAGTGACACAGTGATCCACTGTCGAGTGCTTTGTCCTAAAACCAGCTTGCCCTTTAGCACGTTTATGGTTTTCTTCTGCCCATTTGCTGATCCTAGTTTCTATCATGCTGCCAAAAAGTTTAGCAAAGAGGGGATTGATCATTATAGTCCTGTAGTTGGAGGGATTGTTAACATCACCACTCTTAAAAAGTGGTATTGCAAGGCTGATTGTCCAATCTTTCGGAAACCCTTCTTGGCAGATTTTGTTGAAGATTTCAGTGATGTGCGGTGCAAGAGTTTTCATGCCCCACTTCAAATATTCGGCTTGAAGTGCAACAAGATCTTTTGCTTTACCTCCACCCAACTTCTTAATCCCTGTCTCTACCTCTTGCAAGAATGGAAGAGAAGGCGAAGATTGTAGTGGTGGGCGTGGACGAATCCGATGAAAGCATGCGGGCTTTGTTATGGGCCTGCAAATATCTTCTCTCGCGACTCGAGCAGCCATACAGGCTAATCCTCGTCCACGTCCAGCCAGATGTTTGCTTTGCTGCAGGCCCTGGTATGTACACAGTAGTTTGTGAATATACTCACTGAATATTGATATATGATCATACATACTCACACTGTAGTGGACTGTTGCAGCGTATATAATCAGTTCCGATGTTGTAAATATTCTGGAGGTGGACGCACGCATGGCCACTCAAAGGATATTCAGGCGAGCTCTTGCTATTTGCAGTAACAACAATGTGGGTATTTGGAAATCTTCATTCTTTCAATTCTCTCGTCTTGATAATGGTTCATAGAACTCGATCTCAAATGTTGATTAATTTTTTTTTTTCTCAATTTTTAAGAAATTGTTTTTCGATCTATTAAGGATTGGGATTTGTCAAGAGTTGAGTATCCATAAATCTTCGTTCTTTCAATTCTCTTTTCTTTTGATAATGATTCTCATAACTTAAATCTAAAATATCCATTAATTTTTTTTCTCAGTTTTAAAAAAATCTTCTTCCATATATTTTATGGTCTAAATCTATATGGTCTGAAGATTTACAGAGAGTTGATCCAAAGTATTAATTTTTTAGTAGATATATTTTATGAACTGTATTTTAAGGATTGGGATTCATTGAGAGTTGAGCATCTATAAATCTTGGTTCTTTCAATTTTCTTATCTTGATAACCATCTCATAACTTAACTCTGAAATATTTATTAATTTTTTTTCTCAGTTTTTAAAAAATCTTCTTCCATATATTTTATGGTCTGAAGATCTACAGAGAGTTGATCTAAAATATTAATTTTTTAGTAGATATATTTCATGAACTGTAGAAATACTCTCTCAATGTTATTGGTAATGATTTGTTTGGGCAGGTAAAAGCAGAAACAGAGGTGGCTGTTGGTGAAGCAAAGGAGAGGCTGTGTCAAGCTGTGGATAAGTTGGGTGCAGATTTTCTGGTTGTGGGTACTCACGGCCATGGGTTTTTTAAGAGGTAAATTATTATTTCCGTGTATAATAAGTCATTTTAGATTCCCAATTTTGGAAAAAAAACCATTGGCACTGAAGATAACTGACCAGAAAGAAGAAAAATGTGCAGGGTAATTCTGGGAAGCCTGACTGATTACTGTACTCAGAATGCAGCCTGCCCTGTTGTTGTGGTGAATAAGAAGCTCTGTGATGACATTTTGTAAAACAAAAATGTTTACTTTGGGGTCTTGTTTGTATATAAAATGTTTTTCTGTTGGAGAGCAAAACAACCAAAATTTGTGATAAAAATAAAGATTGTTGGAGTTAAATTATGTATATATGGATGTATGGAGAGTTAGTTTTGATGTTAATTTTAAATGAATGAATGAATGAAATTTTTTAAGAAAGTAATTTACGGGATTAAGAGTTGTAATAAAGTTGTTTTGTACTAACATTATCTCGTGATATAAGGAATGTTTGATTAATTATGCAAAATTTTAAACCCTTTCTTGATGCTAACTCTTTTACCATGGATTTTGATGAGAAAATTTGCTCTTCTATTTTTCTTCTTCAAACAATTCAACTATATTGTGAACCTTTGTGTTGTATTTCTACTTGATGTAGATGTCATTATAGGTTGTACATTCCATAATAAAGTGTCATTTTGTTTCCACTACTCCTTTGTCATAAAATAAATAGATTTTCGTTTCCCATTTCTTCTTGGGTACTACCCACTTACCGGTTTCACATCTAAGATGATGCAAGCTAGTCCTCAATTCTGTAATCAACATCTTTGCTTTCCATTTGATTTCTACCTCCTATGCATCTTCCTCTTTCATGTTTCTATGTAGGAGTAAACTCTTTGATGTTGTATGCTATCTTCCATCCTAGTCCACATGGTCGCTTTGAATTTCTTTCTCATATATTTTTCTATTTCATCATTTGTGTTTGAACATTCTTGCATGTTGATGTGTTAATTATCCATCTATTTGTTATTTTGTTTCATCCATGTACTTTTCCTTTTGCTTAGATTTTTTTCGATTACCATTTTGAACTATCAATAATTCTCGATACTTTGCATCTTTTTTAAATAACTTGAAATTTGAATCATTGTCAATGCTTCCAACGAAAAATGCCTAATTGTAATGGGCACCCCGGTTGCACCCAAAGCTAACCCAACAGGGGCTCTTTATGACTCCGGTAGATTTGCTGAAATTACTTTTTCGTGCTTTACAAAGACCAATGCATGTAACATAAATATAGAATTGCAAGCATAGATACACACAGCTAAAATAGCCAACACACCGTATTTGTATTAATTGCAAAATGAGTAGATGAGTACAATGCCTGTCATGTGGTGACTCACTAAATCCCCTTTCGAAATCGTATGAACATTAATTCAAGCGGATATCCCAACACGTGCCGAAGGTGCTTCATTTGTTCTCCGACCCACGGAACTACGAACTCTGCAGGCTGGGATTTCTACAGACTTCGCATACTGGATCTACGGACTCTGCAGGCCACTTCTATGGACTTTGCAGCCAAATCTATGGACTATGCAGAAGTTTCTACAAACTCTGCAGCCAAATCTACGGACTCTGCAGGCTGAGATCTACGGACTCCACAGGCTTGAAATCTACAGACTCTGCACGCTGAAATCTACGGACTCTACAAGGTGAAAACTACGGACTCTGCAGGCTGAAATCTACAGACTCTGCAGGCATAAAACTACGGACCCTGCAGAAAACTACGGACTCGGCAGGCAAAAATTTACAGACTCTGCAGGCAAGAAACTATGGACTCTACAGGTAGAAACTACGGACTCTATAGAAAACTACAGACTCTGCAGGCAGAAATCTACGGACTCTGCAGGCAAAAATCTATGGACTCTGCAGGCAAGAAACTATGGACTCTGCAGGCATAAACTGCGAACTCTACAGGCAAAAATCTACAGACTTTGCAGGCAGGAACTACAGACTCTACAGAAAACTACAGACTCACCTGGCTTTATACAGATGCTACAGTGATCTTGCTGCTACAGTGATATGTTGCTACAATGGTATGACTGCTACAATGACACATCTGCTACAGTGATGCGGCTGCTACAATGGCTGAGAGCACAAACTCCAAAGACCAATTCCAAAGATTGATGTCTAGAGTGCTACAAATCAGAAGGACATTCTCAAATGCCCACATAAGCTGCAAGTGCAACAATTCTTTTCTTCTTATCCAACATGCCCAAAGAAGCCACAAGCACTCCCTTTTATCCTTTCTCCAAGGGGCAACTCAACTCACTTGAGCAATGTGGAATAAAGGATGTGCAACAGTCCCTCATAAAGTAAATGTTTAAAGTGACACTCAATGTCTTTCAGCTGGGTTAAATGTTACCCTTTTTGCAGCACTTCAGGGCCCAAAAAATACCAGCAACCGGACTCCGAATGGTGCAAGTGATAGCTTGCCAGAAAGCTCTCAACAAGGAGCATCAAATCCAATCATCAAAGCTGGCCTCTGTTGCGTCTTATTAGCTTGCTACAAATAGTAAGTGTGCTGAAAATTGAGTAAGCCCAGCCGCTAGAATGGGGACATTACAGTCTGCCCCCCTTGAAATTGCTTGTCCTCAAGCAATCTCAGCCTAGCCTGTTGAATAACTTGCTCACTTTCCCATGTAGCATCCTCCTCCGGCAAGTCTTTCCATCTGACCAAATACTCCTTCACTATCCTGTTTCTGAGTTTCCTCTCTCTAGTGTCCAGAATAGCCTCAGGTTCTAACACGAGCCTCCCTTCCTCATCCAAAGGGGGTAAATCCGCAGTAGGCACTACACCCTGACCAATGGCCCTCTTAAGCCTAGACACATGGAATACATTGTGTACTCGACTGCCCTCTGGAAGCTCAAGTTCATAGGGGACTTCACCCACTCTTTGAATCACCTTGTGGGGGCCGTAAAATCTAGGCTTAAGCTTCTATGCTCCACTCTTCTTAAGTGATGACTACCTATATGGCTGTAGCCTCAAATACACCATGTCCCCTACCTCAAAACTATGCTCTACCCTATGCTGATTATCATACAACTTCTACTGATTTTGAGCCTGCCGTATATTCTCTTTGAGCGCTCTCAAGATATCTTGGCTATCCTTCAACAGGTCTTTAGCTTTGGGCACTCTGCTGTCCCCCAAAGCCATATCCATGAAGCTTGGAGCCTCATACACGTACAATGCTATAAATGGAGTCATCTTGATGGTCATGTGATGCGTGGTATTGTAACAATACTCCCCCATGTGTAACCATTTAACCTAGGCTCTCTGCTGTGCAATCACATAGTTCCACAAATAACCCTCCACCCATTTATTTACTATCTCCATCTGCCCATCTGTCTGGGGATGGTAGCTTTTACTAGGTGTAAGGTCTGTACCACAAAACCTGAACAACTCCTGCCAAAAAGTGCTCATGAACTTGTTATTTCTGTCACTGACAATAAATCTCGGTAACCCATGTAGCCTGAAAACCTCCCTGAAGAACACATCTGCCACCTGAGCTACTGTATAAGTAGAGGGAATAGCAAAGAAGTGAGCAAACTTCGTCAATCTGTCTACCACCACATAAATGCAATCTCTTCCCTGCACTCAGGGTAGGTCAGTGATGAAGTCCATAGAAATGCTTTCCCACTTTCATTTTGGAATGGGTAAGGGCTGTAGTAAACCAGCAGGAAACGTGTGTTCTTCCTTATTCTGTTGACAAACTGCACACTCCCTGACATACCTCTGAACATCGTCCTTGAGCCCTCTCCATGAGAACCGCTCTCAAATTTTCCTGTAGGTCTTGAAGACCCCCAAATGCCCAGATGTAGGTGCATCATGAAATGCCCTTAGTATCATCTCTCTTAAGGGTGATGATAGGATTAAATAAATTTTGTCCTGAAACCTGATCAACCCATCTATCACCTCATAGCGATCATCCTATATCGTGCCTGAAACCAGTCTCGATGCCCAAGCATCTCCAGCATATTTTGCTATAATCTTAGCCTGCTAGTCTCCTGAAATCTCTGCAAGAGCACAAATGTGAGGTCTTCTGGATAAGGCATCAGCTACTACATTCTTCTTTCCTTTGACAAACTCAATGTCAAAGTCATAAGCTTGCAATTTAGTAACCCACTTCTGTTGCCTGTCATTCAAGTCTCGCTGACCCATGAAATACTTTATGCTGTTGTGATCCGTCTTGATCACAAACTTCCCTCCAACCAAGTAGGATCAAAATTTGGCTAAGGCATGTATGATGGCTAGCATCTCCCGATCATAAATAGAATAGTTCCTCTCCACCCCTCAGAGCTTCCTACTCTCAAAAGTAATGGGGTGCTTCTCTTGCATCAAAACTGCTCCAACCCCGTCACCAGATGCATCACAATGAAGCTCAAAAGGCTTCATGAAGTTGGGTAGAGCTAGAACCAAACATGAAGACATCACCCGCTTGAAATGTTCAAAACACTATTGTGTTGCCTCTGTCCATACAAAAGCACCCTTCTTGGTGAGGTTTGTTAATGGTGCTGCAGTCTGTGAAAAGCCCTTCACAAATCTCCTATAAAAATCACATAATCCAAAAAATCCTTTGAGTTGTGTAACGCTGGTTGGAGTGGACCAATCAACAACTGCCTTGATCTTTTTTGGATCCACTCGAACTCCTTCAGCACTGATAATATGGCCGAGGTAGAGCAACTTGGTCATGCCGAAATCGCACTTTGATTCCTTGGCATACAGTGATTCCTTCTCCAAAATGACTAGCACCTCCTCTAATTGCTCTAGGTGCTCATCCCACGTCCTACTGAATACCAGGATGTCATCAAAGAAGATCAATACAAATCTTCAGAGCTACCCTCTAAACACCTGATTCATACAACTCTGGAAGGTCGCTGGAGCATTGGTTAGCCCAAACGGCATAACCAGAAACTCAAAGTGCCCGTAGTGACACCGAAAGGTGGTTTTTTCTATGTCCTCCGCTCGCATCCTGATCTGATGGTATCCTGAACGTAAGTCTATTTTAGAGAAATATCATGATTCATGCAGCTCATCAATCAACTCGTCAATCCTAGGGATGGGGTACCTGTTCTTAATTGTCTTCTTATTGAGAGCTCTATAGTCAATGCACATACGCATTGTCCCATCCTTCTTCACCAAAACAATAGCTGAAGCAAAGGGGATTTTGTTGGGCCTAATATGCCCCACCTCCAATAGCTCCTTTATTGACTTCTCTATTTCATCCTTGTGCTTTTTAGGATGGTGGTAAGGGGTGATGATGACTGGTTTAGCCCCCTCCTCGAGCTCGACAACATGCTCTATACCCCTCTCGGAAGGAACCCCATATGGAATGCTACCAAACACCTTATCATGCCTAGAAATGATCTCCTGTACATATGGGTGATAGCTTTTTACCTGCTACTCTGGAGGCATAGGCATGATCAAACATTCAGCTGCCCACTCGACATTGTCATGTTTGAATAACCGCTCCATCCTTTTCAAGGATACCACCCTGAGCCCCACATTAGGTAAACCTCGGAGCACCACCTTCCTACCCTGATGCTGAAACCTCATCTTTAACTTAGCCAAGTTGAAGGTGAACTCTACCAGTGAAGCCATCCACATCATTCTCAAGATGACATCATAATTGCCCATGTCAACTACATAGAAATCATCCTCCAACTCATAATCTCCTCCCAATCTGATGCGAAGTTTTGAAATCTTCCAGGTGCATAATAACTTGTGGCCATTGGCCACCATGACTCGGAACCCTGCGTGCTCTTCGGTCTGAAGACCTCTCTTGGCCACCAGCTTTACGTCGATGAAATTGTGCGTTGCCCCTGTGTCGATCAAGGAAACCATGTGCTTCACCTGAATCATCCCTCTTACCTTAAAGGTGATGGCCTTTTGGATGCCTGTCAACCGAACAAGAGACTTCTCATCATCCAAACTCTCCTCAACAGCACTATCGCCTTGACTAGAATGTGAATCTGAATGCTGCCCCTTGTCTTCGAAAGGTGATTCATCTGCTGAGAAATACTCCATGGGCTTAGCCTTCACCTTAAGCGGACATTCATGGGAAAGACTCTATGGCTCCCTACAATGAAAACATAGTTTTTTATTCCTGAGTTCGTTGAGGATATAATTTGTCATATTTTGAATAAATTTGATATCTTACTTCCAATGAAATCTGCAAAACTTTTCAGAATTGGAATTTTACAATATTTACCATAATAAATCTGCAGTAAACGTACATGTAGTTTTTAATTTTGGTTACACAGGGCAAGCATCTCATATTGTTTTAAGGTGAATATAATTTTGGGTCAACAATTACAGCTGCAAATGTCGATATCTGGAAAACCAACAATTTGCACATACGATACATAAGATTGCAATTTTATACAGTGACAAATTTCGATTTTGACCATATATGATGCTGCATATTCCAATTAAATAAAAACTCAAGTCAATAATTATGAATGTAAACATAGATTTATGAAAAAATAACCTTCCATTGCCAATCATCCCAAAGAGGCACATCCTTACCAGTAAAAAACCCGATAGCATTCGATACAAATCTTACAGCTGCAGTCACTATAAAGTTAAATGCAGTCAACATAGTAGCTGCATTAAAAAAATGCACATTATATAAAAACCCTGAGATTTAGTTGGGTAGGCCAAAGAACCTATAGACAACAATACTAGATGCATAAAAATACATTTGGGATTTAGTTCTTTAAACCATAAAAACTATTTACCAACCATGCATATAATTAAATGGAGATCTAGGTAAAGAAACAATGATAAAGACATGTTAGCTTTCTGTGTTTCTTACCAAATTTGAAGTCATACTTAGCTCTAGACATTATTTCTTTGTAAGCCATGATGATGCTTACATACTTGACAACATTTTATTGGAAAATTGTCATTGATGTCAAATGGAACTATTGCTGGAAGTGAACATAATTGATTTTCAGAAGTGAACGAAAATGTCGACGGAAGTGAACGGAATTGTTGCTGGAAATGAACGCAATTGTTGACGGAAGTGAACGGAAATGTCGAAGGAAGTGAACGGAATTATTGCCGGAAGTGAACGGAAATGTCGACAGAAGTGAACGGAATTGTCGACGGAAATGTTGACGGAAGTGAACGGAATTGTCGACGGAAATGTCGATGGAATTGCCAACCTTGGCCGACCTATTGGGAGGAGTTGTGACCGTTTGAAAAGACCTTTTCACTTGAAGAGTCACGACCTTAATTTGTGGCTTTCTGTGGGTTATAAATAAGTGCATAACGAATGACAAAAAAAGTAGATTTGAAAGTAGAAGATATATAAAAGAAGAGCAAAATTTTTAAAGGCAAATTTTTGTGAGAATATTAAAAAGAAAAAATCAGCAAGTATACAGAAGAGTATAGCAGCGAAAACACTCAAGTGTAGATCGAATATAAAGGAAATAAAGCAAATGTTCTATCATCTGTTGTTTTGACAACAAATTTGAGATAGAAGAGTGATTTTTTCTGAGAAGATTGGTGCCTTCGTTTTGAAGAGATTGGTGTCTCTTGCTGAGTTGGGGCTTGATGAAAGGGGCTGGTACTCCTGTAGGTTGGTGCCTACAAAATTGTTTTTGGGGTTGGTGCTTTAGTAGGTTGGTGCCTACGAATATTTATATTAAGAGAATTTCTCCGTGGTTTTCTCCCGAAAGGGTTTCCATGCAAATCTTTGTCTATTTGCATTGTGTGGTTTTGCATTGTATTCTTTGATTGCTTTGAATATATTAATTGCGAAGTAATTTGAGGTTTTGGATTTAAGATTAATAGTCGAAAGCGAAAAAATATCTTATACTGATTCAGCCCCCCTCTCAGTATAAGCTTGTGCTTAACACATTCATGGCCCATGCTTTTACATCAGATATGTTGATTTTTTCTCTGAAACCATTGTAGCAAAATTCATAGAAAAATGAATAAGTCCTTTAAAATTGAAGTAGGTATGAATAGATTTACATGTAATAAATTTGGGTTTGCTTATAGCCACTTGATAATCAATACGAGAAACTTGAATGAATAGACACAAATGCTAAATTCTATTTTTTTATGATGCACATTATTTATATATACATTTGTATCCTTTTCCCCCAATTTGACGTTTTTGGAAACCAATGACAACTTCATGTTAGATTCTTCTCTGATTTGTTGCATGGGGGAGATTTCAAACTACATTATAATTTTTTTTCTCGATATGATTAAAAATGTAATAAAAAAAAAAAAAAAATGGTTTAAAATAATACATTCTATTTTAAGAATTGAACTTGTGCACACATTACAAAAAATTTATAGATAATGTATACATAATTCTCATATCAAAGACCTTTAGATGTTGAAAAAATCATGAATTCAACAAAATAAGCAATAGAAAGATAAAAAATCCTAACAATCATGGTTTTAAAAATGATTCAAATCCATGATAATTTTCCATATAACACATTGACGTGCCCAGAGAACTACACCCTAGTCGTTTCCTCACCTAATAAATGATTTTCTCAGACCCTAAAAGTAGTTTCACAACAGACACCACCTTGTAAAAAGTTTTATTTTCCTCATCATTGATTTTGTAGGGGCGTGGCATAAAGTGTAGCTCCCAACAGTCAAAACACTAATGATCTTGGGCCATCGATCATCATGTCATACCAGATCCAAACCGTCAGATCGTTGTTTATCTCTCCTATGATGATATGCAACGTTGTTCCATAGAAAAAAGGTTTCTATAAATAATTTTAGTCTTATTGTAGATCAGTTATTAGGCCCAAGTCCAAAGCTTTCGACGCAATAAATTCATCACAAATTGAAGCTAAAATGTGGCATAATGCATGTAACCGTAAAACATGGCGTACAACACAAATCACAAACTTTAAATGTCACTACCACAAGAATTGCTCTCCATAGGCCGTGTGTTGAAGACCTAATTGTGCAGTGAAGACATGCATTGTAGCTATTAGATGCACATACACACTTTGTTAAATTAACAATCTAAATTCATTGGAGAATGTGACTTAAAAGAACCCACAATGATAATTTAGCAATCTCTTTTTATTTTAAGTCAAAGTACTCCTAATTAAATAAATTCTCAATAAATAGCTAATTTGTTTCTTCTTTGAAAAAATTAATTATCATTGAATGTGAGCAATGTTTGAATCTTATGTGATGGTGACTATTATTTGTACATATGTTATCAGATCTTACCCAAAGAATCGAAGAACATATTGTATTTTATTAAGAATCTAGTACGCTCAAGTGTTTGAATTTTTCAAAATTGGAGAACAAAAATTATTAAGTTTGATTTTGATTTTAATTTTAATTTATATATTTTATTAAAGTTCTATGTATTCATGAATATGTTAATGATTCGCTTAGTCTATCTAAAATATATGTGAATGCTTAATGAATATATGAAATGCTTATTATATTTACTAATGAATGATTTATAATGATTGTATATTAATTTATAAATTGAATTTAAATTAGGACCATATTAACACATAAAATATTGTTTAATAGTTAAATGTTAAAAAGAGAACAAAGGGTCATGTACACGTTTGCTATAATATATTTCTAGTGGATCCACAAATATCCATTCTAATATACTTATATTATATATTTAATATTTTATTTAATATAATATAAATATATATTTTTACATAATATATACTATTATTATACAATGGTGTATATATAGACAAAAATATTACCAATTGTTCCAAAAAGGATTTTGGTTGGTCAAGCAAGGTTTCATACAATGAAAATAAGCATGGTTTCATAAAATGAAAGTACAAATTAACAATTGTACCTCACTCAAAACCCACGGTCACTTAAACCATTAAGCAACAATAATTTGCATTTCAACAATCTTTTTGTAGTTTTACACTTTCAATTAACACAAAAACAAAATTTAAGTAAAAGATCATACCACAAAAGAATTAAAATAGTAATAGATATTTCTATTTGAATGGAATACTACACAACAAGAATATTGCACATCAAATTGTTACTAAACATAAAAAAATCCTTAGTATCCCATTTTTAAGGTATATGTATATTATTTGACCACTTCATTTACATTATGCTTGCAATAGGAAATATATTTTATGAAATTTTACATATTTCATATTCTGACATTGAAATGTTTATGCATGCTGCATAAAGTTTAAAGGTAAAAAATCCCCCACTCATTGTCATGGAAAACAACAAACAAACATTATAGAATGTATTTTAAAAATGATATCAGTAGTTTCAATAGATTTGTATAGAAATTCACAACTACAATGTATTATTACTTTCTAATCTTCACAAGTATATGATTTCAAATTTATTTTAACAAATTGTGAAATACAAATTTTTCCCCATTATACTTTAATTTTAATAGATCTCATCAAAAACTACAATTACATTTACAAACACTCTACTTAGGAAAAACTCATGCAATAACAAAGCATACTTTAGCATCATGCCAATGATGGTTTTTTTGGTGGGTTTTGCTATCAGTTTGCATTTTTTGTTGTTTTCAATGATAATATTCATATCATATGTACTGACATGCAAAAAATATTTGAATTTGTCTCAATGATATTCTCACTACAAATAAAATTGTATTTCCCCAATCCAAAACATGTAGCATCCCAAATCATCTACGTTACAAAAACGTAGGTACTATAGCTACAATGTAGCTCTTCTTATTAATTAGAAAGTACAATATCCATCTCCCTATGCAAAATCATAATATCATTATGGTGGGCATTTGAGGGATGCATATCCTTGTCACCTAAGGTTTTAATCTTTTCCCCAAGGAGAAGAGGGGTCACAATCTTCAAAGAGTGCCGCTATGATTTGAGACCCACTCCAACATTGATGATATGACTTGCAACTTAATTACTTTCTTTGCAGATGTGATTGAAATCATGATTATTGAATTTTTCTAGGAGGTTTTCACAATGTTATATTACATTGTAGAGTTGCCAATTTCCAATACTTCCTTTACTTAGAGCCTCCAAGACCACTTTTGCATCTACTTCAATATTTAAGTTAGTCCAATTGTTTTTTAAGGTGATTTTTAGATCTCTCCAAAATGTTTTCACATCAATGAAATTATTTATGCACTTGCATAAGGCTTCAATGTATCGTTGAATGAATGAACCTTTCTCATTTTGGAAGATGCCTTTGGCTTTACCTCACCTTAGATTTCTTTTTGTAACCCCATCAAAATTTAACTTGATAGTTATCTAGGGGTAATTTTCATGGTTAATCTTAGCCATTTGGCTAACACTAGCTTATGGTCCTCTTGAAAATGGTTAGTTGTGTTGAAATAAATATTGGTAAATTATCCTAAAATTTATACAATTTCATATATTTATGCTTCTAATCACTCTATAAGATATATTATAACCTATTTTGAGACATAATTCACCATAATTACTACGCATATATGGGTCTCATTCGCCCTGATATTATAGGAGACATGTATTCACTATTTTGAATTATAACTTATAATCTCACACACCAAAAAAAAAAAAAAAAAACTTGAACATAGCCCTAAATTTCATGAAGGATGAAGAGCAATATGAGTGTCTTTTTATGGAATGAATAATTAATTTGAAATAAATACGGCTTGTTAAATGTTCCAAGAACATGTATTGGCAAATGCATTTGAAGACTCAAATAAGCATTTGCAAGCATGTCCAGGTACAAGAATATTGGGCATTTTTTAAAGCACATTTTGATATATGTTGATATCATTCACAGTGGCACTTTTTATTACTATTTAATGTTATCAACTATTATTCCTATACATATTTTACAATGGCAACAACAAGGGTCAGATTGTAATTAAGTGAGTTGTTCACAATTATATTTGAACTTAAATTTGACATCCAATTGACCATCACTTAGAGGTTTTTATTTTTAATTTAAGAATTCAATTGAAAAATCATAATATATTTGTTATATGGTAGAGTTTGGAGTGCATTTTTTCCTATAAATATTTTTCAATCTCTACACAGTGGTGTAGCTTAATTGATGCCATTGTCATTAGTCAATGGAAAATTGCTAGTGAACATAATTGAGCTATTAATCAACAAGGTATGTGAAAATTCAAGATATAAGACTTGAGATTGATCTCTTGACATATTTTGGATAAATGTATTTAATAAATTTGTACTAGTAATTTTCTTCATTAAAAATTGACCTTCCATTTGTAACCTAAGTGAAGTTGCTTCTTATGGCCCACACCCCATATATTCTAACATCATAATCGAGTAGGTAATTGAAGAATTAAGCTATAAAATTTGGTAGTTAACCCATATTAATCTAATAGGATTAATTATGAAGGAGTTCACATTATTTACCATGAATAGTATGAGACATGTTAGTGTTTATGCATAGTTAAGGACTTAAACACTTTACACAAGTGTAATTTAGTTAAATGAAAAAGATTTTATGGTCAATTTTGGAGTAGCACATGAGATTACTAAAGACTAAACTGGCAGGATGATATATCAAGCTTGCATCAATTTAACAAAATAATACACCTAAATCCAAAAATATCTCCTAAAAAGAACTTAAATATCATCTCTTATAGACCCTATATGGTTACATCATGTCAGCATCATTTTATAAATGGTGCTTCTCTTTGTCCTAGATACCCTCTAAATAGGCTCTCACTCCCATGCACTATCCTTTCGAATTCAGAAACCATTTGTGCTTAAATTGATTTACATCCTACATGGAAATTAACATGAAAAGTGCGTTGAAATTCAAAATTTGAAAATTCTACCTAAATTGATCATTTTCCCCAACTTACTAAGATGCATAGAAGGATTTTCACTAACCAAGGTTGTTTATTTATCCAATATACATTTCAAAAAAACCATGTCCAGATTGCTATGGCATGTTACATTCCAAGTTTCGCATATAGGAGGTAAAAGAATTAAATAGAAACAATATTTTTATTGTTGCTCTTTTTTGGTTAATATTAATGGTGTCAAATTTGTGATAACATTGACCATCTCTTTTGACCTACTAGATGGCCATTTTTATATTTATCCCAATAATAATCATAAAGTGGAACAATTTTAGTTGAAAGTACAACATCAATGATTGATAATTATTTAAAGTGTTGGAAAGACTATGGAATAAATATTAGCCATTAGTTGTGTAAAGGATGTCCTATGTGAGTAATGGTGATATAATATTAAAATAATTTTGTTAGGTTGACATAAGATTTTTGATACACAACCACATTATTGCACCCAAATACTATCACATCACCATAAATTCTAGAAAGAATTAAAAAAAAAACATCCATCCATTTTCAGATGGCCAGGGAAACGTAGATGATTGAAATAAATCCCTCATCCCTTGTATGTGTTCTAAAGAAATATTGGTCATCATGATATACATGTAGGTGTCCATCACCATGGCAATCTCAAGTGTATTTTTTGAGTGTTTTAGGTTGATTGTCTTTAGGCGTGTTATTATAGATCAAGCTCAACATTTTATCTGCACTACAATGCCATGTTTATTATGATTCATGGTGTTCATTTTTGGCCATCCCTTCGTGCTTGTTCCTAATTAGAAGTTTAACTAGATTACAAGTCTAGAACTGTATATGTGCTTTAAGGTTACATTTGAAAGATTTGTCTTTGCATTTAATTTATCCACATATCACTTTCTTCATAATTTTTTTAGGCTATGAGGATTTATTTCTTCCCTTTATTTTGTTTGCATATATTTATATTTTTATAGGTAAATGCAAAATAGGATTAATTCTTATTACAATAAATACTAATGTAGGTTATAAGTGATTTTCTAATCACAAAGATGTTTTTATATTTTTTTGCGTACATCTATATAACATGTGAAACACCCTATTACAATAGAGGCAACACTTTGTTTTCATTTAATTTGTTTTGTAGAATTTAAATAATGTAGAGAAGGACTTCAATATGAATTATTTGGTGACAAGGTCTTTGATTTTTTAATGTCTGCCATCGTGATTCTGATGCCACAAATTTCCAACCACATGTACAAAAAATCCTCTGGAAATGACATGAACCATTGAATGTTGTATTGGGCATCTAATAACTTTAAAATATTTTGATTTGGTTAAGAAAACAAACAGTTAGTATCTAATGTTTGAAGTAGGAGGGAGAAAGTATTGCCCTAAATAAGTCTTAGCACTCTCTCCATCCAACTCTTTATTTATGCATTTTGAGGTAACAATAATAAAAAACTTATTTTCTCTATTTTGAAATCATGTTTCTTATTGTTTAATCCTTTAATTTATGATTAGTCCATGTGGGTCCCTGTTTAATTTTTTTGGATATTTCTATATATAAATTTTAACCCTGTCATGTGTAATTTTCAAGGTAATAATAATACAATAACTATTTTCTCTACTTTGTAATCATGTTTCTTGTTGTTTAATCCTTTAATATATGATTAGTTGATGTGAGTCCCCTTTTAATTTGTCTAGGTATTTCTATATATAAATTTTGACCCTATCATGTATGACTTTTAGTGCATAATTAGATTTCATGATATCCATTGATTGAAAAGATAATCCAAGACCCTGGGGTATTATGGTACATTATTAGGGTGTTTGGGTGTGCATTTTTGGTGTATATATTGGTTTCTATTAATTGAATATGACACCTTTTTTCCTAAAATAAGAGATTTTGGAATATTGTGCATTGGGGTACATTGTTAGTGACTTTTTGGTTTGTGTATAGGTTGTTAGTTTTTGTTGTGAACCCCTTTTTAATTGTGTAGACTACTGGGAGGAATCTTTGTACTCCACAAAATGACACTTCAATATAAAAATAGTGCAATATGTATTATGTTTGTATTTATAGAAACTAATAATTTTTTTTCAAATAAGGTATCAACGTATTAATCCCAAAAGTGATGACTTTTATATGAAGCTTATCCTAAAGCCCCCCCTCCCCCCAATTTTTTTCCTTCAATTTGTTGTAAAAAACATTATTATTTTTATCTTGGAATTTGGTTTCTAAAACCCTAATCTAGTTCATGATTTGATATTTATTAGTGTAATATTGAGTAGCTTTATTGTTTTTTGGTGAACAAAAATGTGGTGGTTTTGAAATGGTTGGATATGAGCAAGATCCACAAGGCACAGTTGTTTGATTTTCTTCGTGTCCCTTGTATGCAAGGGAAGGTTAGTAATATTTTTTTATTAGGATTTGGTTTAAGGTAAACAATAATTGGTAATAATTATGGTTATATGATTATAATAAATTGTTTAGGCCAAGGTTTAAAAATGATATGTTTAAGGTTTATCTTTTTCATTACGTTATTGGGGTAGTAATGAACTATTTTATAGTTTTGGGTTTGTTGTTTGTCTGATTTCTACCAATATTAAAGGAAAGATGGAATCTTATATGAATATAGAGCACCCATGGAATTAACTTACAAAAATTAAAGATAGAAATTTATATTTGAAGCAACAATTAATAGGGATTACATGGTAATGTATTTAAATAAAACAATATAAAACTTCACTAGTCAAAGTTTTACTTGTAATCAGATAAAAATAAAAACTTAATGACCCTCATTTTCCTAAAATAAAAGATCCAAAAATCTTGGTGTATTGGACATAATGTTAGTGATTTTTTGGTTTCTAGATAGGTGTTTAACCCTAAAATGGATTCTAGATTGATTAAATGGGTATATAGTAATGAAATAACACAAGGGTGATAATCAAATCTATAGCAAGACAATCAGATGGTAAATTTAGATATAAACATAAATTGAATTTATTATGAGGAGATAGTCTAAATATAGAAAGTACAACTATGCTATATATAAAAATGAAGTATTTAGATTATTATAATGCCAATGCAGTTTTGCATTTGTAACAAACTAAAATTAGGTAGGAAGAAGATTCTAGAACAATCGTCAAATTCTAGATTTGACACCGATGGCTCTCTAGATAATAACGTCAACCTGAGACAGTTGCATTGATGATACTATCTAGGTTTGATACTAGTACATGTAAAAAATATCTATTGAAATAGTATGTGACCACCTTGATGTTTATGGGTCTTACTTTGTCTTTGCTTTGGTGTATTTAAATCTGGGTCATGGATAGTCACTGCTTGTGAAATGGAAAAAACCTAGCTTTCCATATTCAATGTGACCTTCGAGAAAAATAAGTTAGTGGGCACATAGTGTTGACCCAACCCCAACGACCTCATTGTCAAAGGATGCTTCCTACATAGCCAATACTCTAAAGAGGGACTCAAATGAATGTAGTTCTCCCCTACATGTTGGCTTGTGTGTGAATCAAACAATGTGTGCAAAGCAAATACAATAATGACCTAGATTGTAATTTGAAAAATCGGGCTCTTGGGATACTCCTTTAGTACTTCAAACCTATATATGTGCATTACCTATGATTAGTATATAAATAAGAATAGACAAGGAAGCTTTGTTCAATTGAATGTTCTTTTGTCTGAATGTTAGGTATTGGTAGGTTGTGTAGGTGATAAATGAATTAGGATTGATCTTGTATTTATATCAATACATTTGGAGTAATAACTCATATTAAATTACTTATGATGACCATTAAGATATGTTTCATTTGAAAATTAGATGAATTTAGGGCAATGAACATTTGCATTGGAATAGGATAATAACGTCAATGCTAATATCTGACTCAGATGTTAATGTCTAGGGAGTAGAAAAACATTTATAGGTTCAAAAATTGTAGAGACAAAATATAAGTACATTTTAATCATTCTTGGGCCAAGATAAAAGACCTAGGTAATCGATATAAGACTGGTCAGACTAAAAGATATATGCCAAGGGGCATAAATATAGAGCATATGTGAGACTTGTAGAAGTGAGAAAGGTAAATAACTAAGAGTAACAACCAAGGTTTGAGTTTTCCAAGTGTACAAGACTAAGATGCTATATAATCTTAAAATATCATTTACATTTACCCCCTTTAATCGAGTAATGAAATTTATAATTTAAAGGAAAGGAATGCATACTTGGGTATGTATGCACACCTTATCTTTAAATGTGCCCAAATTGAGTGCTTTGCTAGTGACTAACCTGCAACTAAGAGCATGTTACAATATAAAATTAATGCATATAATCTATGTTGAAATTACTAGAAATAGATTGAAATTGTGAGATCAAGGTTTAGTAGTACACCTATGTGTTGATGTAACCACCTTGCCTATTAGCAAGTTATTTTGAAAAAGATATATCATTGTAAGGTTATTAAAATTAAGATTAGGATATATATATATATATATATATATATATATATATATATATATATATATATATATATATATATATATATATATATATATATATATATATATATATGCCCCCAACTTTGGAGCAAAAGTGAGTTGCCACCTGGTAGTTGAGATTAACTCAACCATGAAACCCAATGATACTTATAACTTGGTGAGGCTGGATGATCAAGTCCAACCTAAAAAATTATCAAGATTGAGTGATTTGATCACCTTAACCATACCAAAAGGTGAACCAACTATTGCAATATATTAGCTCAATAAAAGTCTGTAAAATTTCATGGGGTATCGGTATGAAAAAGTATGTGATATGGTAATAGTACAAAAAAGAGTATTGGAATATGAAATTGATTTGGATTGTTAATATTAGGCACATGTTAAATAACATATCAACTTTAGATATGTCTCATGTTGAGACTATGTATAATAATAGTACCAATGTATAGAATTCTACAATAACTATGAATCTAAATCATATAATTGTATGATTTGGTCAATTTAGATAACTATATAAGTGTGGAGGACATGTTTCCAAAGCATGCCCCCACCATATATGGATAAATTTGAAAACTAATATGGAGGACATGTTTACAAAACATGGCCCCACTATAAAATGGAGATGTTGAATACTGAATAGGTGTGGAGAGTATGCTTCCCAAGCATGCCCCCACTGAATCTGGGAAGTTTGAATGTGTGGAAGCCATGTCCATATTACATGCCACCACTAAATATAAAAAATAATATAAGTGTCACATACTGAATGAGTGTGGAGAACATGCTTCCAAAGCATGTCCCCAGTGAATCTAAAAACTAATATACGCACCATATATTGAATGAGTATGGATAATGTGCTTCCAAAACATGACCCTATTGAATCTAAGAACTAATATAAGAACCATATATTGAATGAGTGTGGAGAACATGCTTCCAAATCAAGCCCCCACTGAATCTAGAAATTATTTCAAGTGTGGAGAACATGTCTCTATGACATGCCCCCACTAATATGCCCCCCCTTTGAAATGAGGGAAAGATAGGAACTAGTAGTTACCTCAACTCAAAAGGATAAGGCAACTTCTATAATCTATGAATATAACTATGTATCATATATAAGGAACATGTTTAAATGAGATATATCATTGAAGCACATAGAACCAATGTGATCGCATGAAGGCCCAAGATGCATGAGAAAGATCATGGAAACGTCTAGATAGTAATAATATAAACTCAAAAAGAAAACAAGCACACACAAAAGAGCAATCAAAAGTGAGTCAAAAGGCAATGGTCCAAAGAGACTGCAAACAAGGGGCATGTTCAAATACCACATAATCGAAGGGACATGACTTAGTCAAATGTCCATAAAATCAAGAATAACATATTCAAATGTACATACAACAAATAATGATATATAAAAATATTAGTAAAAGCATACATAGACGTGAGGGCTAAAAATAAAGGAGCATATTCAAATGCTTGAATAAGGAATACAATACACTCAAGGAAGTGCATAAAATAAATCGCAGGCAATTAACATAAACATGTCATAGTAGCCCATGGAGCCAATGTGTTAGGAAAAGTATGTCAAGTGTATAGTGTATCAAGTACCCTGTATCATATATAATCATGTAAAATAGGCATGTGTAAGCTTTCATAAAATATTTATGCAAGTGCATAATGTTCATTGGTATTTTTAAAGGTTTTCCTTCAAGTGTAAAAAGGTGGTATACACTTTTTCCTAGATTTTTTTAAACTGTAAATGGTCCCAACCAATTTGTTTTAAACTTTCTTTTTTCTTTTTTTTTTTCATTTTCTCCATTGGTATAATTTTGATTTTAGTTTAGTACGAGGCCACCCACATTAAAGTCACATGGATGAACCTTTTTTTATATGCTCATTTTATAGGATCCTATTAAACATGTAGATGATCAACAACCTATGTGCATTTTCGCCTTGACTTCTCTAACTTATGCAATCTCTTTTCATGTCATTCATTATCTTTGATGATGTCTTTTATCGAAACACACAAAGAAGGTATCTCAAGTTCAATTGGTAAGATGAACTATGTACCATAGACCAAAGAGTAAGGTATGTCCTGAGTAGATGTGCGTACACTAGTTTGGTATGACCATAGAGCATATACCATCGGTTGGTGATAATTAATGTTTTATCGTTCAACTATTTTACCAAGTATTTTGACAATTATTTTATTGGTTGCCTTTGCCTAGCCATTGCCTTGTGGGTAATAAGATGTAGAAAAGGTATGCTTAATCTTGTCTTACTGTAAAATCATCTTATCATTTTTTTAAAAATGATGTTTCATTATTGTGAATTATGGCTGAAGATATGTCAAAATGGGAGATGATATTGGTCATCAGAAACTTGCGTATGTCATCCGTTATGGTAAACTCAAGTTAAATTCCTTCCATCCATTTTCTAAAATATTATGTAGTTTTAATGATAAATTTGTGTCCACCATTGGATACCCAATTTACTTTGCCTATTAAGTAAAATCCCCAAAAGGAAAAGGTGATGGAGAAATGATCAGTTGTAACTCATGTGATGGTGCATGATTCAAATTATTATATTTTTGGCATTGTAAACATAGTTTGGCATGTTCGATACATTCTTGTTACACTGTAGGCCAGTAATAAACTTGACATAATAGTTTTTGAGACATGGCATGTTCACTGAAATGCCCACCACACTCATTCTCATGCATTTCGAAGAGTGTCGTGTGAGCCTCATCTTTACTTAAGCATCAGAGAAATTTTCCATCAAAAACTCATTTAAAAAAACCATTTTCAATAATAACATAACAAAATTATTCACGTTGTAACTTTCATTTATAATTTCATACAAAATGGTTTGGTATATAGGCTTGATAAAGAAAATTATAAATATCAATATACCATTTTGTGTTTATAGTATTGTGAGTAATAAAAAGAATAGCCAAGGTTTTCATTTTATTAGAAGAAATGGAAATATTTCACATCTATCATATTGTAAAGTTTATATGATCATCAAAAGTCATCAAAGATTATGCACTTACCATAACATCTTCATGTTGGTTATCTTTGCGTGGAATATTATCAATAGAAAATGTGTCTAATGTCTATGTGATTTTATCTACCATTTCTTGATATGGAAAAAGATGATCTTCCTTAGTTTGGTAGTGATTAGTAACTTGGTTAACAATCAAATGGGAATCATCAAAAACTTGGATATCCCTTATATCAAGCTTGTGTTATATATAAACTGATGATCAAGGCCTCATATTCGCCTATATTTTTGGTGAAAGAGAAAGGCATGCATTCACCTTCAGAGGTGTAAAATATAATGCCAACACCTGCTTCTCTTTGACATTTTGATCCATCAAATAACATTATCCATGGAGTGGAAGATATATTATATTCCTTAAACTCATCTCAGAAAGCCTTGGCAAGTGGAAAAGAATCTAGAAAAGGAGATGCAACCAATTGGTTGGCTATAACTTGACCTTTTATTGACTTTTGGGCTACAAATTTTAGATCAAACTCTATGAGTTGCATCACCCATTTGGCTATGTGGCTAGTTAGGTGTTTTTTGTTCATGAGGAACTTTAATGGATCTTCTTTAATTATAACATGAGCCTCATTATTGAGAAAATATTATCGTAGTTTTTGGAGAGCAAAAGCCAAAGCTAAACATAGTTTTTCTAAGGCTGTATATTTGTATTCGTAATTGACAAGCTAGTGACTGATATAATAGATTTCCCTATAGTTATGTTTGTGATTATCATCAAATTGTGCTAGTAAGGATCCTAAGGCCTCATGGGTAGCCAATGAGTAAAAATCAATGGTCTATTTGGAATAAGAGGCATAAGTACTAATGGGTTTGATAAATAGGTTTTTATCTTATCCAAATTTTGTTGACATACCTCATCCCATATGAATTGTGTATCCTTTTTTTACAAAATGTGTGAAAGGGGTTGTTATATCATCTAATTGGGTAATAAAAGGCCAAATAGCTTGAATTTGGCCCTAAAAACATCATAATTTTTTTAGATTAGTTTTCAGTGGCATTTATACGATAGATCTTACCTTTGTTGGATCAACCTCAATACCTCTCTGAGAAACAATGTATTCAAGGATTTTTTTTGAAGATACCCCAAAAACACATTTTTTGGATTTAATCAAACATTGAACTTGCATAGATGCTTGAATATTTTTCATAAATTAGTAGCATGGTCTTGGTGATGTTTTGAGTTTGCAAGTAAATCATCAATAGTTGTATGTATGAAATCATGAAATATATGTGTCATGGCCCTTTCATATATGGCTCCTACATTTTTTAATCCAAAAGGCATGACCGTGTAACAAAATATCCCCCAAGGAGTGATAAATGTGGTCTTTTCTTAATATTTAGAGTTAATTTTGATTTGGTTATATCCTATTAAACCATTCATAAATGAAAATGTCTTATGTCCCTTTGTAGAACCTGTTGGATGAATATTTTGTTATCGACAAGATGGTAGCAAAATAGTTATTTCAGCCATAGTGTGATAAGATAAAATCTCTCCTCAAGAAAAGAGGAGGCTCCCTTTTTATTGCTAACTGTGACAATAAGTTATTATTTACACTTATCTACACTAATTCTATCAAAGTGGGTGTTGTCATATCATCCAATCCTCTTTTTTTAGAATTGATGTTTTCTTATAGACTTACTTCTATTCTTTACAATGTATTGTGAAAATGTAAAAATTCTTGATGAAACAAGGACAATTGATATTCAGATTAGTTAACCAAAAGAGGAACTAAAATAATACCAAAAAAGTAACGTGAATAGATGGAACAAAGTGTAGCCCAAATTCTTCACCTTATTTCCAACAAAGATTAAAATCACCAAATAAGAATAACTTGCAGCCCAAAGTCTCCATGGTAAGTCACTTTCAATGATGAACACAAACCCAGTAACTAAAATGTAGCTCAAAGACTCGAAAATCAGCTTCCTAACACCTTCCACTTTATAGAAAATTTGCACCACAATCCAATCAAATCATAATAAAATGTAATGGAAAAGACATAAGAACATCTCCAACACAACACAAGTTTATCTCAACACAAATATTGAAAGATCACTTGATTTTCTTATATTGAATGGAATTCAAGATTTATAATATGAACACAAAGTTTCAAAATTGTTTCTCAATTCAACAAAATTTCACTTCTATATCTTTTGGTTATCCTTTTTACAAAGAACATCTTATTTATAAAGAGGGGATATGAACAAAAATAGGAAATACATAAATACATTGACTTAATCTAAGATAGAGTCCAATTTGACTTAGGAATATGTACTTCTCCTATGTGTAAATTACACTAAACAAAATTACACGTGAAAGATTATAAAATAAATTAAGTGTCCTTAGACATAATAATTTATTCTTCTCTAAATATTCCTCATATCTCTTCAATGTAGCCTAGACTTCACTATCATCTATTCCTGATGTACTCCTGGAGACGACAAGGACCCTTGTGATGGAATCTTCTAAGTTAACTAGCAAGTCCTTGATTTTCTCCAAGATTATATGCAACTTATTCTTTATGACTTGAAATTCAACCAATTTATCGATGGAGTCAAGCATGAATGATTCTATCTCAATCTTTATCTAAATAAAAGATGAGAACTCCTAAATTATTGTCTCCATATGAATAACTTATTGGGAATCATCTCTTACCTGACAAGGAAGCTCTCCAATTTTATCTGTAAGAACTAACATCTTATCATTGCACATATCCTCATCCTCTTTGAGATCTTTAATTATATTCTTGAGAACTTCTCTTTTATTCTTCATTGCTTCCCTGTACTCAATGAATATTTTTATGTTTGGAATGACCTTCTGCTCAACTAAGAGTTCCAGCTTGAATTTGCGTAGTTGAGTCCATGTATCAATATATTTTTTAGTCAATTCTAAATCTTGATAGAGTGTCTTAAGAATTTATTGAATTTCCACTCTCACTTCACTCAAGTTCTTCAAAAATTCAACAGTAGAATGCAACCATTGAGTACCTTGTGTCGTCAATCTCTCAATCTAGGAAGTGACCGCCAACCTTGAGATCCAATTTTCTCAGCCTATTGAATTGAATTTTTAGTGTTATCATGCTCAAAAGGTTTAACTGACTCAGAAGATTGTGTGATTTTTAGTAGAACAGAGGTCAGTTGTTCTACTTTTATCTTGAATTAATCTTTGATTTTCTTATCCCTGTCATATCTTTCCAACAAAGATGTCATAGTTGCTTGCAAATCTTCTTTTACCCCTTCATGTGTCTATTTCCTTAAGTTTATCTATGCAACCACATAGCCAGACACTTGGATATCTTCAATATTTTTATCTTGGGGAGGAACTACAACTTCAACTTACTTGTGCCTAGATTCAAAAATTACCCTTAACATAGTTTTGGCCTTCTTTGTTATTTTTGGATTTATCGGCACAAGCTAACCAAAATCAAAATCATTAGGTGAAATAACTTGATTCTTCCTCTTGGGTGTCTAAGTCATCAGTTATGGAGGAAGAATAAATGGGTCTTCTAGGATAGAGGAAACCAAGGATTGTGATGTTTGGGGAGGGACAATGGTTTGTGAAGTGGGTGGAATAGAAAGTGAAATGGTAGAGGTATTTGGTGGTGGAGTTGACATAAATGGGATAGTGGTTATAATTGGTGGGGTTTGGTTTAGCATGAATGATACTTTGGTTTTTAATGGTATTTTGGACATTGGGGTAACGAGGGCTTGAGTTTTTATTTTGGAGGAAGATGTGGACATAAATTTATCCATATCTTATTGGGTGAAATAAAAATTAGATGGAAATCCAAACAACTTTGAAGGACTGCGTAAATTTGACAATAAATCAAAAACTTGATCTAGTGTACCTTGTGAGGAAATTGAAAGAGTATGGCATTAGGAGGCAAAGGTGGAGATGAAAGAACAACTTGAGAAGGAACATAATCAATTGGTATAGTTGTATTTATAAGGGGAACTATGGAAAATATTACCTATGAGATTGCAGTTTGAGAAGTCTCAACCAAAGGAACTTCTGAATGTGTAGCTTCTAACTGTGAAGATTATTGAGTCACTAGTTGAGGTAATTATGAAATTGTTGGTTGATGTGGTACCTCACTCATAGCCAGGTTTTCCTCCATTTCTATTTGAGCACTTTCCTTTACACTAGTTTATTTATCTTTTCTTTTACCTTTGCTCACAAAAACAAACTTCAGTTTCTGAGTGGAATTAGAGGCCTCTTCTTTTTTCTTTATACTTAACTCCTCTCATTTGTTGGTAGTTTCATCATACTCCTCAAAACCGGGTTTGAATTGTTTCAACTCAATACCCTTGGAATCAGACCAAGAGTTAGTCCTTACCAGAATGGGTTGAAATCTATCTCTGATTGATGTGGACTCTTTGATAGACCATTGGATTGGAGGGAGAGGAGTAGAAACTACCTACTTACCCTCATATGAGGAGTCCAATACATCCTAGTTATCTAATAAAACTACTAGAATATCAACCAACTTTAGATTATAGATTTGGTCAGTAGTAAGATGACTGTAATCTAGCTTCCTTACATATTCATCATTTATGTCTTCAATCTTGTGTACATGAGTGAAATTATGCTTGAGCTTCTCCTTCATTAGCCTGTAATCAAAATCTTTTCTACTTTTGAACCTCTTAATATTTATCCACTACAATTCTATCTCCATAGATTTGGATTTTAGATTGGCTACAATAGTATACCACCCAATACTTATTGGAAACTTAAAACCTCATTTGTGATCATCTAAATACTTATTATTTACACTCATTACTTACCTACACATCTCCATCAATATTAATTTATCACTTGGATACCTTAGTAGCATGTATGGTTGCTCATCAAATGCTCCTACCCTGATGTAGGTGAAGGTGGGGAACTGTATAAAGATGCAACCAATCTTATTTACTATTTCCCATACCTAATCTAAAATTTTCTTCTTCTCAAGGTATTGCTCGAAGATATAAATGAATTTGTAGAATAAAGCATCATTGACTCTCCTAAAATGTTTGATGCTTTTCTTGAGAATTAACTATGGATAGTATTCATGAACATGAACCTTTTTACTCTCACCGTTATTGGTCAATTTGGGGAAGGATTTCATACTAGCTTCATCATAAACTAGATAAGAATTCATATAAAATTTTAGGGAAGAAGTCAACTCTGAGAGCTGATGACATATGGCATCACTGATTTGGCTTCCCTAGTAAATTCTTTGTTTGTCCTTATTGATTATGAATATGTAATGATACATCCATTATTGGATGAAATTTGATGTAGGAAGACCTTTTAATCTACTCAGGAGAGTAATCAAATCTCTTACTTCTTCCAAGAATTCACTACGATATAAGTACTTAGGCCATCTTGCAATTGAATATCTAGGAGTCTTGAGCCAATGAGTATTGATGTGCCTTTTACACTTGTCTAAATTCCTATCATAGTATTCCTGAAATGAGTTTATAATTATATTTGAGTACTCTTAAATGTCTGAGAGATGAAATATTTTATCTAAGTACTCATCATCTAGTTGAATGGCCAGCTTCCCACTAACATCCTTAACTGATCTAGTTTCTTTGTCAAAGTGGGCAACAACTACTAAAACAAATTTTGGATCTTGTGCTGAGATAAGAAATGTAGCTACCAAATGAATCTCACTATTTAAAATAGGTTATATGTGTGAAGAAATAGGGTCCCTCCCTAATTTATGTAATAACTCTGCCATTTCAACATGGCCAATCTTGGTGTCTCTGATTTGGTCCACATTAGACTCAACTGTAGATGTCAGAAACACCCCTTGGAACTTGTACTTCATTATTTTCTTAGTATGTGAATCATCTGACATTGATTAAGTAACTGAAAGAAATTTTCATTTTTTCAAAGTTAGTATTTTCATTTTTCTTGGAGAAAATGCAAGAGCAAAAAAAATCTATGCTCCTACACGGGATATGGATAGAATTGGTGTTTGGTGTAGTCTGAAGAAAATTCTCCAAATTGCATGGGAGTTGGTAAAATATTTGGGTAAGGTGTATGTTAGATAAAATTCTTTAACTTTCACCTCATTTGGGTATGTTTTAGGTGTAGGTTAGAGAATTTTCTCTGACCTGCACCCTACTTGGGTTATTATGCAAGTTTTGGTGTAAGTCAGAGAAAATTCTCTGACTTGCACCTTGTATCTCATTAGTGTAGGTTAGAGAATTTTTTACTAATTACACCCTTAGTGTTGGTTTCTAGGTGAACATCAAAAAAAATTCTATGATGTACACCATAGGGTAGGTCATGAAAGATCGGTGTAGGTCATATAATTTTCTCTGCACTACACCAAGGGGTTTTGGGAAAGAGGGTGCACTTTGGAGAAAATTCTCTAATGTGCACCACAAGAAGTATGTAGATGCATCTCAAAGAAAAATACTCAAGATTCGCCCTTGGTATGATTATCTGTGGGTGGTCTATCTTAGGGTGTACTTCAAATATTTTTTCTCTGAAGTGCACCAAGACTTAGAAGGGTCATGCACATCAGAGATTTTTTTTTGAAATACACCCTTCGGTAGGGTTTTGATTGATTAGAGAAATAAATCTAAGGTATGTATGAGAGAAATATGTTTTTAATGGGGAATAGTTATAAATGGGTTTATTTTACAAAATACAAATCGATAAATTGAAATAGGGCAAGACATGTGAGGAGAGAAAGAAATAATGAAAATAAACAAAGTTTGCATTTTATAAAAATATCAACAAATAAAACCCTAGATTGAAATAAGAAATAAATAAAAAATAAATGAAAATAATAGCTAAAATGAAGATAAGATCTAAAAATACACATTAGAGGAGATCAGATGCAAAAATAATGAAGTAAGATGCACACGAGCATGAAAATGATGACAAAGGAGTAAATAGGGTAAAAAATGGTAGAACAAAGGTAATAAATAAAAAATTATGGGGTTGATTATATATAAACTAGGTAATTAATGCCCCATTAATTATAAAGTTGAGTGGTGGGTCCCAGGCCAAAAAATTTCTTTGACCTTGCATGTGCAACGTCAAAGAAATTCTCTGCTAATGCACGTAATGGTGTAGTTCAGAGAAAATTATTTGACTTGTACCAAATTGAACTTGGTGTAGTTCAAAGAATTTTCTCTAAACTACATGGGGTAGAAAAAATTCTTAAAAAATCTAACTTTTTGAGAAGATACTTACGTAATAAGGTAATGATTGGCCTTGTTTTGTGTGTTTAGAGCCCATGGGCTACAAAATGGACAAATTTCATAGGGGTTATCCCATGAATTGAGCCTACTGAATTCAAGGATAACAACTAGATCTTACTAGGGAATTTCCTTGAAGCATTTTTTGAAAAACTTTTTGAAGGAAAGAAAATCCCAAAACTCTAAGTGGCTTTCACCATTGGGCCACAAAGTCAAGTGACTGACTAGACTAAAACAAAAACAAAGAATATACATATATTTACAAGATGTACAAACTTATCTAGAACTTCACTGAGTGAAATGATTTAGATGTTGTCCATTGTATGGTAACAGTAATGGTGTTCCATATAGGTATGCCAAAAGAAAACTATGTTCTCTAGAAAGATGATGAATGAGGAATGGACCTCTCCACAAAGAATCAAATTTTCCATGCATTCCTTTTGGTTATCTTCTCTTGTCCCACAAAAAGAACTAGATCTCCAACTCAAAAATCTCATGACTTGGCTTTCTTGTTAAAAAATTGCTTAATGTGACGTTGATGTTCAAAAATACGGTCTACTACCTTTATACATTTCTCCTCTATCTTGGTAAGGTACATAATATGCTTGTCTAGGGAGCTTTCAAATGTTGCATCTTTAATTTCCTTTTCCATTTTAAGTTCGGGTAACTCCAATGTGATAGGTATTTTTGCATTCAATCCATACAAAAGTTAGAAAGGAGACATAACAATCTCTTGCTTAAGAGTGATGCAATCAATCCATAATGCATCATGTAATGCCTTATTCCAAATTCTTTGATTGTTCTCTACCAACTTCCTAATGATAATTACCAAGTTATTATTACTTGACTCAGCTTGACCATTTCCTTGAGGGAAGTAGTCTGAGGTGTGAGATAGAATAATTCCATATTCAAAATAAAACTGAGTCATCTCCTAGGATGTGAAATAGGTAGCATTATTGGTTACAATTTTGTTTGGCACACCAAATCTTGTGATGATATTTTCTTTGAGGAAGTTGCAAATAACCTCTGAAGTGGCATGTTTAGTTGGAATTGCCTCCACCCTCTTGGTGAAGTAATCTATAACCATAAGAACATAACTATGACCTAAATTTGATAATTGTTTCACCATGACAATGAATTCAACACTCCATTGATGAAAATGTTCTTCAATGACTACTGGCTTAAGAGGTAATGCTGCTAACTTAGGTTTACCCACAAATTTCTAGCACTTCTCACATTTACTCACCCAAGCGTATGCATCCTAAAAAAGTGTTGGATAGTAATATCTTGCCCACAAAATCTTGTGAGCTATGAACGGAGCTGAAAAATTTCCTCCACATATAAATTCATGAAAAGACTCCAACAACTTGCCTTGATGTGCTTTATCTACACATCATATAAAAATTCCATGAATATTTCGGTTATACAAACCGTTGTCCCAAAGAATGAAGTTTGAAACTTTAAGATTTTTTGTCCTCTTCTCTTTGTGAGATAAATGTTTAGGACACTCTCTATACATGAGAAAATGAGCAATATCATAATACCATTCATTCATTATGCTCATAAGCAAGACCATGGGAAGTTCCTCTATATCTCCCTCATTACTGGGTATCTCTTTTGGTTTAGTCTCTGCCATGAGTTGACACAAACGTTTTCCATGCACAAGTTTTGTAGGATTTATCTCCATGTTGTACTCTTATATTTTAGCTATCCAATTTCCTCTTTTTCCTCCAAATTATTATTGATTCAAAATGAACTTGAGTGTAAAATTTGATACTAGTGCAATGGTGTGAGTGTTGAGGATGTAATACCTGAAATGCTTAACTACTTTCACCATAACATAAGCATGTTTTTCCATGGATGAATACTTGAGATCATGAGCCTTTAGAGGGAATCTCATGGAAGGTATTTGAGATTCAATCCCCTCTTTATTTGGCTACACCAAGATTGTAGATAAGGTATGCTCTGAAGCATAATTATACATGATGAAATTCTTGGTATAGTCAGGGAAAACTAGGATAGGAGAAAGTTCAATTATTTCTTTAATCTCATGAAAGGCCACTCTTCCTTATGCATTCTAACATAATATTGACTTCCCTTTCATCATATCAACAATATGGCGTGCCTTTTTCAGTAAAATCAAGAACAAATCTTCGTAAGAAATTAACCTTCCCAAAGAAGGAATAAACTCCTTTCTTACTTGATGGCAGAGTAAGATTATGAATTGACTTGACCCATTCAAGATCAATCTTGATTCCTTCCTTAGACACAATGTGTCCAAGGAGCTTACCTTCAGTGACCCCAAAAATGGATTTCTTGGGATTAAGAGATATCCCATGTTTTCACAACATCTTTCAAGAACTTATTGTAAATGGTCACAATGATCTTGTCACTTTTTTGAGAAATTGGTTAGATCATCTAGGTATACCATAATAAACTTACTAATTATATTTTGGAAAGCCAAGTCTATATCCCTCTGAAAGGTAGCATCAACATTGATCAATCCAAAAGGCATTCTACGATATACAAAATTTCCTCATGGAGTAGTGAAGGTTGTCTTGTGTTGATCTTCATCATGAACCTCTACTTGATTGTATCTTGAGAATCCATCTATCATGGATAACATTTTTGAACCTATCACCATTTATAGTACTTGATCCATTACCAACAATGGGTAATTATCCTTAAGTGGTAATTGGTTCAGATTACAAAAATCAACATAGATATCAATTTCTCCATTCTTTTTCCTCACAAGAACAATATTAGATATCCATGTAGAATGATGTATAGGAAAGATAATCTAAGAATTCAACATATTTTGAATTTTAGTGAGGATGTTACTTGAGATTTTAGGATTATACTATCACTATTTTTGCTTGTGATTTTGAGACCTTGGATTGAGAGGAATATCATGTTTCACCTCCTTAGGTCGAAAAGACTTCACATCAACAAATGAATAGGCTAATACATCAATGTACCAGTGAAGAAGAGCCACCAATTTCTCTCTTTCTTTTGGTGAGAAATATTTCCTAATATTTATCATTCTGGGATCATCTTTTGTTCCTATATTGACTTGATCAATATCTGTTGTTGAGTTTGATTCTGATTGTTGATGTTTAATGAATCGATCATGTTTATCAAAAATTCTCTCCAAAGATACCAACCCCTTGGGAATCCTAATCCATTTTAGCTTCAATATTTCTTTGTTAGTTTCATCATTAAATTTTGAGACTGATTCTTGAGGGATAAAGTCTCTTGCTTCAAAATATAACTCATTAAAATTTTCCACCTTCTCCAAGAATGAGATGACTTGCTCATCATTATTGAAAACCTGCCAATGATTAACATTGTCAAGAACACTGGGCCAAAAAACCAACTGAATGGTATACTTGTTTCCTTAGAAATCTTTGTGAGGAATCAAGAGAGTGGCTAAAATAACCAATGAATCAGCTCTGTCATTATATTCTCTTGGAACTACTGATTTTTTGAAAGCATCAAAACTTTCCATGCAATCCTAAACTTGGTTATGGAAGTGCCTGAATCTTTCATTCTTCATTTGATATAGATTCCTAACATGACAAATGAGTAGCTCAACATCACCCTAAGCATGAAGGTTTTTAATTCCTTTCTTTTCTGCAACTTCCATTGCTAATAACAAGGCTTCATATTCAACAATATTGTTAGTGTTATCAAACTGCAACTTGAAAGAAAAAGGGAAGATCTTTCCTTTCAGGGATATGAGAACTATCCTAACTCTGGATCCAATGGAATAATAACTGGGATCAAATTCTAAAGTCCAAACATCATTTGAAATTTCTACTCTAATAGTTTTTTAAATCCAAAACTTCTTCAATTGAAGTGGGTTGTTCTTTTATTTCTTGATCTTTGTCTGAAATATCATTTGAAGATATTGAATCTTCATATGTGGTCAAGAAATACGTACGCATTTCAAAAGTTTCAAAAAAGATCTGGGCTTTTAGATCCTCAATCTTTGTCATAGTATACTTTTCTTGCTTCTTTGGATAAATTTTCCACATAACACCCTTAACAAGTATCTTAGCTTCAAACTAATCCATGTTGATTTCACCACCAACATCTTTACAAAAGTTACGTCCCAATAAAACTTTATAAGAAGCTAGAACATTAGCTACAAGAACCATCATCTTTATCTTCTTCTCTAGGAATGTAGGAAATGTAAATTGTGCATCCTTAATTTGGACTATAAGGGGTACTTGCTTAGTTTCCATCGAAAAGTAATGTCCAAACTTTTTTTGTCAAAGTTAACCCCAAAGCAATCACTACTTTGGCTAGCATCACATTATCGAAAGCACTGGAATCAATAACACAATTATTGAGCTTATAACCATTGACAAATAAGGAAATATACAAAGGTTCTATTTTTCCCAAGTTGGATGTAGGAGTTACAACCAAGTTGTTTTACTTTGGTCTTGATTTAGGGTCAATCGATATACTCTTAGGTGAGGTTTGATTAGAATTAGCCCCTTTGCTTTTTACAAACTTTGCCAATCTTTCGAATTGGTCAAGATTAGATTGAAGGTACTCAGCTTTAGACATTTGAATTTTTGTCTTCTTAGCATGGTCTATGATATCAAAAGTTGGATATGGGGTAGTTGAGGAAGATAAGGTATTTTCATTTTCAGGTTTTGGGTTTTGGGCACTATGTCTAGACGTAGAAAGAGAAGTAGGATGAGGAGGTGTACTTACTTGTTTATCCATTACTGTGTCCTTTGGTTAAAATGGTAGGGGAGTTTCTATTTTTGAAATGGAAACCTCCTTGTGTGATTCATCCTTGGTCTTATCGTTATCAACCTTATGTTGTTGATTTATTTGACTTTGAGAATGGGTGAAGATGACATAGGAATCACCATGTATGTCTCCCTCTTGTTCATCTTATCCTTCTTCAAATTTTAGAAACCTAATATTGGAGTCACTAGCTTCTCCTTCTTCATCTCCTGTGAAGGGATTGACATCATTTTCTAAAACATATTCTAACTCCAAATCATCATCATTTTTAGGTTCCAACCAGTTGACTACTGCATTATTTGGTGGAGCCTTCAATGCAAGCCTTGATTGTGGTGGAGGAATCTTATTCTGATTTTGATTTCTTGAAGCATTTTTGGAATAATTATAAGCATTTGGGTATGTTCTTCTTATAACATCCTTGTATGAAGAAAAGGACATACCTTGAGACATTTGCTTCTTGAGTGGTAGCAATTCATTTGCTAACTTTTGAAACATAGGATCCATGGTGCTAGTAGAAGGAAAAGTTGTATAGGGTTGCCCTTTAGGCTTGGTAGAATTAATTCTCACTTTCCCTGCTAAAATTAAATCATCTTCTACTTAAGTGGCCAGCCTTTGAGTAGCATCAAGATCAATTGGGCTTGCTCTTCGTAAAAGAAAACTCACTTCTGGAAATTGAGAATTGATTAAGAAATACTTCAATTTCTCAAGTATAGGCTGAGCAACTGTTCGAATCATGTTCCTCAACTTATCAAACTTTGCCATAAAATCACACATAGGTTCATGTGTTTCTTTCTTCATTTGTGTAAGTTAAGCCAACAAGGCATGAACATCTTCTGTAGGCTTTAACCTTGCCTCAAAATTAGCCTTAAGTGTTTCCCAACTTGTGATGGTTCTAGTTGTAAGATGGTAAAACCAATCAACAACAACACCTTGGAGTGTTTCTACAAACAATCTTACAAAAACATCTTCATGTTTAACTCCAAGTACCCCACATTCAATGTAGAATGTGGAAATATGTTCATTCAGATGTTACTTTCCATCACCATATAACTTTTGGAAAAAATTTCATGAACCATGAGGAAGTTCATGAGATGGAAGTGTCAAGTTCAACGGACCAAAAACAGTACCCCATGGACCTTGAGTAGCCATTCTATGTGGATTGTAGGGAGTGTTGTCCCCCAAAAAATATCACTCATTTTTGGGACAACATTTGAACTATTTTGGTCCTACAGACCAAAATTGTCTCTTCCCTTTTCAAAATTTGTCCTGGGCATTCAAATTCCTCATTTTTCAAGCTTCTCAAAAATCTACAAACTCTGTAGGCTTGAATCTATGGAATCAGTAGGCTTGAATCCAGACTTAGAAGGAAGAGAAAATCTACGGACTCTGCAAGCCAAGTTCAAAGGACTTCACAGGTTGATTTCTACAGACTTGGTTTCTACGGACTCTGCAGGTAGGTTCATTTCTACAGGTTTAAAGGCTTCTGCAGGTGGGTTCAACCAAAAGAATCAGTTTTTAACACTTGGTCATTTTTAGGATTGGTTCAATGCCTTGGTTCATTCAAAAATCTCCATCAGCAAGCATCTAAGCAAAGAAGGCTTGAACCATTGAACCACTTTGGTTCAAAGGTTCAACGAGTTCAAAGTTCAAAAGGTTCAACGCTTCTAGTTCAACGGCAGGTTCAATCAAAGGAATGGTTCAATGGCTTGGTTCAACCAAGCGGTTAAATGCTTTGTTTCACTCAGGTGGTTCATCTACTTTGTTTCAATGCTTTGGTTCAATCAAATGGTTCATCAGTCGGTTCAAGGCTTCGTTTGAACCGTTGAACCAAAACTTGGTTCAACGGTTGGTTCAAACAAATGGTTCAAAGGCAGGTTCAAACAAATGGTTCAATGGCTTAGTTCATTTGCTTGGTTCAAAGGCTTGGTTCATTCAATTGGTTCATCAGCTTGAACCATTTTGGTTCATTGCCTTAGTTCAATGAAGTGGTTCAATGGAGCGGTTCAACATTTGGTTCAATCAAACGGTTCAATGGCTTGGTTCAACCAAGCAATTCACTCAAAAAGTTCAAAGAAGCCTCTCAAAGGACAAGTGCCCTTGCGGAGGGCACTTGGTTGACAAAAACACCCTTCAGAAGGGTCATTTTTGAAGAAGGCTGCAAAAGTAAATTCTTTCAAAAAATTTGTTTAAGGCAGACAGTCATAATTCTTTCAAACTTTTGTTCGAAGGAATTCCTTCAGACAAAAAGTCTAAAAGAATTTAGAGAAGTCATGGGAAGAAATCCCAAAGGAATTCGTGGATATTTCAAATGGAACAATTCCACAGACTTTTTGTCTGCGAGAAAATACCTGCAGAGAAAGCCCGAGAGACAGTCCGCTAAGGAAAAGGCCACGAGAGACTTTTAAGGTGAAGGCCACCGAAGGACCCCAAAGGGCAGGTGCCCTTTTGGGTGAATCTTGGTTTCCAAATAGAAGGACACTTCCCCAAAGCTGAAGGGTCACCTTCCCTTCGGGAAGATGTAAAACAAGAAGCCCGAAGGCCATTCGAAGACTGCTCGAAGGGCAGATACCTTGCGGGGGGGCTCTTCTCAACCCAAGGTGGATCATTTATTAAGGCCCAAAAGGGAAGATTCTTTCTACGAAAGTGCCAAACAGAAAAGTCAAAGAAGGACCAAGGGGTGATGCGCCCGAAGACGTCAAATTCAAGACAGTAAACTAGCCATTGAAAACGTAGTGATGGGCGCGCGAATGTCAATTTTAAAGCTCATAAAATAGTCATTGATCCTTTGAATCTACAGACCCAAATGCATTCACAGGCTTTAAGGCCAAGACCAGTAGAAAGTGAGGAAGGAATTAAATAGCAAATTGAATCCAGGACCCGATTCAATTAACTAGAAAAGGAGGAACGATGAAGGTAGGATCAGATCGCCAGGTGGACATTGAAAGTTGCAAACTTTCAATAGCATGACTTGTTTCTCTGAATTGATAAAATCAAATGGGTAAACACCCCTAATTTCTAGCCTATCTTCTTAACAGATTTCAATGCAACATGATGTGTTACTGTTCCTGAGTCCTTCTTGAAAAGGCTATATAAGGGACTCTCTTCTATTGTAAATATATCTCTTTTTTGACAATCAAAATGAAACTCTGCCCAAATTGAAAGGTATTACTGAGACTTTGAGCTTAGTTTGTTGATCATATTTTGTTATTGGAATAAGAAAGCAAGTGATTTTTCATACTTTGTGCTGTGATATCTTTGTTGTTGGGGAAACTGTTCTTATGTCTTTTTCCTTGATATATTTTATGTTCCTTTAATTCAACAAGCAAATTAGTGAAAGTAGTCAGAAAGGTGTTCTGAAGATTCAAGTGTGGAGAGACTTTGTGCCCCCATAATTGCCTTTAGTGTGTTTTCTTTTCATTTCTATGTAAAGGACCTTGGGATGACTTTGTGCCCTCATTGTCCTTCGTATCTTACTCTTGAGCAATTCAGGTGGAGACTTTGTGCTACATTTCGATTTGCTGGTTATTACGTCCTTTGCTACATTTTGCTTTTACTACCTAGAGTATTCTTGTGGCTTGTTGAATAGTACTTCTGAAAGAAGAGGAGTGATGTCTGTCATTTCCCTTGAGTTTTTCCTTTGATTTGCATGCATCATCTCTGAAAAAAGAGAGATGGATGGTTTGTCCTACCCTTGAATATTATTTTCTATTAATATATATATATATATAGATAACATACCTATAGGGAACCTCCCCTTGATGAGAGGAGAGATCAGTCCCCTTCTAATGTGGTAAACCTACATATTTAGATGACTAATCTTCCTACTTTAGCTGATCAGACCTATTTTGTTTAACAGTACGTTGATCGACAAAATATTCAACCAACAATTTTTGGTGACTCCGTTGGGGATATAATATCCATTATCCATTTATAATCTATCCATTCACCTCCACACTAACTGGGAAAGAATGCACAGTTTAAAGCCTCAAGCTACAAACTGAAGCAAGGTCAATTCTTTTCTCATTTTTGTTTCACAATCTGATAGATTCAAGGTATACACAAAGCCAAAGGGCTAAAGGGATTGTTGACTCTATATTCAAGTTGGTACAACAAAGTGATTTTGATCTATTTCCTTCACCATCTTGTCTCCAATAAACGAAGAGCTTTCCTCCTACTAAAGTCAGATCTCCATTGCCAGATGAAGTATCTACTTCTGCTATTGATAAAGCTTTGCCAGTAATTACTCCTCTGAGATTTGTTATCCCTCCTTTTTCATAATCCTACAATGGCAGTTCAAGGCCCCTGGGGTAATGCTTTTGGTCCTCTCAATCTTACTCCACCTCTACATGAGCTTCCATGCAATTCAAGGAAGAATTTTCCCAAATTCTATGGTGATGGGAAAGTTCATCTTGATGAACACATTGTAGCCTTCAGCATAGCTTGTGGAGTAATCAGACTAGAATTTGAAGATGTAGCAGTTAAGATTTTTGTGGAGACACTACAAGGTGCTGCTATAGATTCGTTTTATCATCTACAGGCTTGGTCAGTAACTGATTAGAATACTCTCAAAGATAAGTTTGAAGCTAGATTCAAACTTGCAGAAGATGCACATGCACTTTTGGCTTAACTTACACAGATGAAGAAAGAGCCTTATGAGCCTATGAGAGACTTCATAGCCAAATTTGACAAACTAAGAAACTGAATTCTTGTAATTGTTTGACCTACAGCTGAGAATCTCAAATGATTTTTCATTAATTCTCAGCTACCTAAAGTAAGTTTTCTCTTGAGACATGCTGGTCAAATAGATCTTGTTGCAGCTCAACATTTGGCCACTGAGGTAGAAGATGATCTCATCTTAGCAGGGAAAATAAGAAGAGATCCAAATAAAAATAGAGCTTCATCATCTTCTGAATATTCATCTACAAGTACCACAGATCTAATGGTGCAAAAATTGGCAAATGAGTTGTTTGCTCTCAAAAAGCAAATGGCTCAAGGAATGTCTTCTGCTCCTTCATACAGAAGGACTTTCCCAAATCAGTCATATCAGGGCAATGCTACCAAGAATCAAGGGCAACAAAATTGCCTTCCTCCCTCACAAGGGAAACTTGCCCTGGAAGCTCCTCCAACCAATTCAACAATGGGATATCTTGAAGTAGAATCAGAATTCTCTTTCCAGCCTAAATTGAATCAAGAAAATGATGTTGATCTCCTTGAAGACAATCAAGAAGAATTAGCTGACGACTCCCACATTGGTTTCCTAAACTATCAGGATGAACTTGGAAGCAAAGGAGAAGCTTTTGATGGATCATATGCAATGTTTACCAGGTCCAAGAACTAATTAGTCTAGCATGCTGATAAAAGGAAGACAGAAGAGCAACTGCAGCCAGCAGTCATGATTGCTAAGCATGGAACCATTCTGCCTTTTCAGTCAAAGGATCCGGTAATCACCCAAAAGGCAAATACATCAATTTTGCCTTCCCCTTCTACTTTAAATTCTCAAACCAGCCCACCTCCCATCCCTCCTAAAACTCAAAAAGTTGAAGTACCTTTCTCTGTACCTAGCTCAATTTAGCCATTTGACATAATTGATCATGTCAAAAAGACAAAAATACAAATGTCTGAGTTCAAATATTTTTAGTCTAATCCTGATCAATTGAATAAGCTGGTCCAATATGTCAAGAACTAAACCATCCCTGTAGGACAAAAGGCTAAAAAGGTAACTCCTAATTCTCTAAAGAACACGCTTATTCCAAATAATTTGGTCATTACTCCCCCAGCTGCTCCTAGAAAAATAAAACCTTTCTATGTTTCCCTATTAATTAATGGCCACAAACTGAGTAACTATATTATAGACTCAGACGCATCTGATAATGTCATGCCTACTAAAGTAGCTAAATCTCTTGGTTTCACACTGACTAAGACATTTGGTAGATGTTTCTCCATGGAGAACAAGCAAGTACCATTGCTGGGGAAAATTAAAGATGCCCAATTTGCATTTGCGGCGTTTCCAAATAAGAGAACCAAGATGACTATATTGGTGGCTGATGTCCCAGCATCCTATGGCATTTTGCTTGGATAAAATTTCTACAAAGACATGGGAGGAGAACTAAGCATGGATCTATCTGAGGCAAGGATCCCTGTACAAGCCGTAATGAAGAGGTTACTCCCTGAAAAGGAAGTAAAATATGTGGTCACCTAGACATAAGCCCCTAAAGCTCAAATTCTTTTTGAATCCACAGGTATGGGTAACTATTTTCTATCTACAGATGAAGTGTATGAAACACTTGATATAATTCTTGAAAGTGTCAAATCAAAAATTAATTCAACTAGAACAACAGAAGAATTAGTAGGCTGTAATATAGATGAAAAAAGATCCTCCATCTTTGATGAAGGAAAGTCTAATGAAAAATTAGTATTAGATGAGATATGGACTTTGAAATTTGATGGTAGCTGTTCCTCTACTGGTTCAGGAGCTGAGATTGTGTTGATATCTCCTCAAGGAGATATGTTTCCTTCATCTTACAGATTACAGTTTAGCAACACTAACAATACAACTGAATATAATCTATGCTGCTTGGCATGAAGGCTGCTCAAAATAAAGGCATCAAATTTCTTCATGCCAAAGGGGATGCTGAATTAGTGGTTTTTCAAGTGAGGAACTTATACCAAACCAAGAATGAAAGATTACGCCACTACCGTAACTTGGTTTGAGATCAAATTGAAAGCTTTGATGCTTTCAACATTTCTGCCATACCTAGAGAGTCTAATGATAGAGCTGATGCACTTGGTGTTTCAGGAACTCTCTTAGTTCCTCATTCAGATTTCAAAAAAGATAGGTATACTATTGAGCTAATCTATAGACCAAGTGTTCCTGACAATGCTGATTATTAGCAAGTATTCAATGATGATGATCAAATCATTGCCTTCCTAGAACGAAAATACAATTTTGAATAACTACATTTTGAAGGCAGTGAACCTCAGAAGTATGAATCAACCTCTGAATCTAGTTTAGATATAAATGAAGAGTTCTTACATCTGAAAAGAAACAAAATTCCTAAAGGCCTAGTTTCTCTTGAGAAGCTGTTTGACAAGCATGATAGATTCATCAAACAACAACAAATAGATTCAAGTTTGTCTCAGGGATTTGATCAAGTAAATCTAACCACTAAAAAAAATCCCAAGATGGTCAACATTGGTAAGTGTTGCACCCCTGAAGAAATATTCAAGTTCACCTCTTTACTCTGTCAATACATGGATGTCTTAGCATATTCTTATGAAGACTTGAAGTCTCTCAGACCTGATGAAATTTGTCATGACATTCCTCTCAAGGCTGACTCAATGCCCTACAAGCAAAAATCCAGATAGTATAATCTGAAAATATTAGGTACTATTCTATCTGAGATATAAAAAATATTAAATGCTAGAATCATCTTTCCAATCCATCATTCCACATGGATTGCAAACATAGTGCCTGTAAAGAAGAAGAATGGCAAAATTTGCATTTGTGTAGATTTCAAAAATCTGAATCAAGCATCTTTGAAGGATAATTATCCTTTGCCAATTATGGATTAAGTGCTTCAAATAGTGACAGGTTCACAAATGTTATCAATGCTGGATGGCTTCTTAGGATATAATCAAGTTGAAGTTGGTGAAGCAGACCAACACAAGACTGCATTCACCACACCTTGGGGTACATTTGCATATAGAAGAATGCCTTTTGGCTTGATAAATGCTGGCACTACCTTTCAGAGAGTAATGGATCTGGATTTCAAAGATGAAATTGGTAAATTTATAGTGGTATACCTTGATGACTTGACTATCTTTTCAAAGCATGGATCTGATCATGTGCACCACTTATAATAAGTACTAGAGCGTTGCCACCAGAATGGTATTTCCTTGAACCCCAAGAAGTCTATTTTTGGAGTAACAGAGGGGAAACTCTTTAGACACATTATGTCAAAAGAAGGCATAAAGATTGACTCAGACAGAGTCAAGTCTATTCAAGAGCTTAACTTGCCCACAAGCAAGAATGTTGTTCATTCTTTCTTCGAAAAAGTGAATTTATTACAGAGATTTATCCACAAATTTGCTGAGAAGACTAGACACATTGTGAATATGATGAAAGAGAAGACCATCTTCAGCTAGACTAAAGAAGGCAAGTCAGCATTTTAGAATATCAAGACTGCCATTGCTCACGCCCCTACCTTGGTTTGTCCAAATTACAACAAAGATTTCATCATATACAGCTATGCCTCTGAACACACTCTTTCAGCAATTCTTATTTAATAGGACAAGGAAGGTATGGAATCTCCTATCTCTTTCATGAGTTTTCCTCTCAAAACCCATGAGATGAAGTATTCAAATGTAGAGAGGCATGCTTATGTGTTGGTGAAAGCAGTCAAACACTTCCACTTCTTTTTTTGAATTCACACATTACTGCCTTAGTTCCTGACACTACAGTCAAGTCTATATTAACTCAGTAGGAGTTTGGCATGAAAAGAGGTAATTGAATTGAAAAGATCTAAGAGTTTGATCTAGACATCAAGATGACAAAGCTGGTCAGGGGTAAAGGCCTATGCCAATTAATTGCTGACAATAAGCCAGGAGACACACAGTGTGAAGAAACTGAAGTGGAAGAGACACCAACAGTCCTTTTTGTCTCCACTACCAATGAGTGGTATTCAGGTATCACTCATTTCCTTACTTATGGTGAATGTCCTGCTCATTTGTCTTACAAAGAAAGGAGGACTATTAGGTTGAAAGCTGCCAATTTTTTCCTTTGGGATAATGGCTTGTACAAGAGAAGCATAGATGGAGTATTCCTTCATTGTGTAGACAAAGAGCAACAAAGCTAGAAATCTTTCCACAATTTGGCCTGTGGAGGACATTTTTTTGCTCCTGTGACTACTCACAAGATTTCGCGAGCCAGATATTACTGGCCAACTCTTTTCCAAGATGCACATAAGTGGGTGAGAAAATGTGAACTCTGTCAGCAATTTGTTAGAAGACCCAAGTTAGCTAATATGCCTCTCAAGCTAGTGATCATAGAAGAACCTTTCCAGCAATGGGGGATTGATTTTATTGGGACTATAAACCCATCTTCAAGTGGTGGACATGATTATGTCCTTACAACAATTGACTATTTCACCAAGTGGGTAGAAGCAATCCTAACTAAGCATGTTACTTCAAAAGTTGTATGCAATTTCCTCAAAGAGAATATCATTTTCAAATTTGGAGTTCTGATCAAAATTGTTACTGATAATGCAACTTATTTCACCTCTCAGGAGATTACACATTTATGTTTCTATTATGGAATTATACTCTCTCATTCTTCTGATTATTTTTCACAAGGGAATGAACAAGTTGAATCCAACAATAAGAACCTGGTAACTATCATCAAGAAGCTAGCAGATGACAATCAAAGAACATGGAATAAAGCATTGGTTGATGCTATATGGGCAGACAAAATCACACCAAAAAAGGCAATTGGTATGTCTCCTTTTCGACTTCTTTATGGTATCAATGCTGAGATACCAATCACCTTAGAATTTCTAGCCTTGAAATTGGCAAAGGCAATTGAAGATCAGACATATGAAAGCTCTCTTGATAAAAGAATCATGTGCCTAACTGAGCTAGAGGAATAGAGAACCATGGTGGTGGATAGAATTGCTGCTCATCAAAGTCTGGTAAAGAAACTCTTTGACCAGAAGGCCAAAAATCGTGATTTCTAGATTGGGGATCAAGTCCTGTTGTGGGATAAAAAGAGAGAACCAAAGGGGATACATGGAAAGTTTGACTCCCTTTGGAGAGGCCCATTTATAATTTATCAACACATTGGTGAAAATAGCTTTCTGCTGAAATATCAAGATGGCACACTCTTTTCTCTGCCTCACAATGGGCAACATTTAAAACACTTCAACTCTTGAAGTATTAGATCATTGCATATATATATATATGTATATTTATACATTTTTTATTTCTATTTTGTTTTATTTGTTTTCTTTTTTGATGCCTTTCATTTTTGGGTAGCATGACTCCATAGCCTAATGGTACACATGAAGACACTAGAGATTCTAGATTCTACTCCCTTCAATTCTTTTTGAAATTGACAGAAATTCCCCAACTGGAGCTAGCTATTGTCCCCCAAAAAATATCACTCATTTTTGGGACAACATTTAAACTATTTTGGTCTTACAGACCAAAATTGTCTCTTCCCTTTTCAAAATTTGTCTTGGGCATTCAAATTCCTCATTTTTCAAGCTTCTCAAAAATCTACGGACTCTGCAGGCTTGAATCTACAGACTCAGCAGGCTTGAATCTATAGACTCAATAAGAAGAGAAAATCTACAGACTCTATAGGCCAAGTTCAAAGGACTTCACAGGTTGATTTCTACAGACGTGGTTTCTACGGACTCTGTAGGCAGGTTCATTTCTATAGGTTTAAAGGCTTCTGTAGGCGGGTTCAACCAAAAGAATCAATTTCTAACACTTGGTCATTTTCAGGATTGGTTCAGTGCCTTGGTTCATTCAAAAATCTCCATCCGCAAGCATCTAAGCAAAGAAGGCTTGAACCATTGAACCATTGAACCACTTTGGTTTAAAGGTTCAACGAGTTCAAAGTTCAAAAGGTTCAACGCTTCTGGTTCAACGGTGGGTTCAATCAAAGGAATGGTTCAATGGCTTGGTTCAACCAAGTGGTTTAATGCTTTGTTTCACTCGGGTGGTTCATCCACTTTGTTTCAATGCTTTGGTTCATCCTTTGGTTCAATCAAATGGTTCATTAGGCGGTTCAAGGCTTCGTTTGAACCGTTGAACCAAAACTTGGTTCAACAGTTGGTTCAAGCAAATGGTTCAAAGGTAGGTTTAAAAAAATGGTTCAATGGCTTAGTTCATCTTCTTGGTTCAAAGGCTTGGTTCATTCAATTGGTTCATCAGCTTGAACCATTTTGGTTCATTGCCTTGGTTCAACGAAGTGGTTCAATGGAGCGGTTCAATGTTTGGTTCAATCAAATGGTTCAATGGCTTGGTTCAACCAAGCGGTTCACGCAAAAAGTTCAAAGAAGCCTCCCTAAGGACAAGTGCCCTTGCGAAGGGCACTTGGTTGACAAAAACACCCTTTGGAAGGGTCATTTTCGAAGAAGGCTGCAAAGGTAAATTATTTCAAAATTTTTGTTTAAGGCAGATAGTCATAATTCTTTTGGGATTTTGTCTGAAGGAATTCCTTTAGATAAAAAGTCTGAAAGAATTCAGAGAATTCACAGGAATAAATCTTGAAGGAATTCGTGGATATTTCAAATAGAACAATTATGCAGACTTTTTGTTTGTGGGAAAATACCCGGGAAGAAAGCCCAGGGAAAATATCCATAGAGAAAGCCCGAGAGATAGTTCGCTAAGGAAAAGGCAGAGAGAGACTTCTAAGATGAAGGCCACTGAAGGACCCTGAAGGGCAGGTGCCCTTGTGGGGGACTCTCAGCTACCAAATAGAAGGACACTTCCCCGAAGCTGAAGGGTCACCTTCCCTTCAGGAAGATGTAAAATAAGGAGCCCAAAGGCCATTCAAAGACCACCTGAAGGGCAGATACCTTGTGGGGGGATTTTTTTGACCCAAATTGGATCATATCTTAAGGCTCGAAAGGGTAGATTATTTCTGGGAAAGTGCCAAATAGAAACGCTGAAGAAGGACCAAGGGTGACGCGCTTGAAGATGTCAAATTCAAGACAACGAACTAGTCGTTGAAAACATAGTGATGGGCACATGAATGTCAATTTTAAAGCTCATAAAATAGTCATTGATCCTTTGAATCTATAGACCCAAATGCATTCACAGGATTTAAGGCTAAGACCAGTAGAAAGTGAGGAAGGAACAAAATAGCAAATTGAATCTAGGACCTGATTCAATTAACCAGAAAAGGAGGAATGATGAAGGTAAGATCAGATCGCCAGGTGGACATTGAAAGTTGCAAACTTTCAATAGCATGACTTGTTTCTCTGCATTGATAAAATCAAATGGGTAAATGCCCCTAAGTTCCAGCCTGTCTTCTTAATAGATTTCAATGCAACATGATGTGTTACTGTTCTCGAGTCCTTCTTGAAGAGGCTATATAAGGGACTCTCTTCTATTGTAAATATATCTCTTTTTTGACAATCAGAATGAAACTCTACACAAATTGAAAGGCATTATTAAGACTTTGAGCTCAATTTGTTGATCATATATTTTATTACTGAAATAAGAAAGCAAGTGATTTTTCAGACTTTGTGCTGTGATATCTTTGTTGTTGGGGAAACTATTCTTATGTCTTTTTCCTTGATATATTTTTTGTTCCTTTAATTCAACAAGTAGAATTAGTGAAAATAGTCAGAAAGGTGTCCTGAAGAGTCAAGTGTGGAGAGCCTTTGTGCCCCCATAATTGGATTTAGTGTGTTTTCTTTTCATTTCTATGTAAAGGACCTTGGGACAACTTTGTGCCCTCATTGTCCTTCGTATCTTACTCTTGAGCAATTTAGGTGGAGACTTTGTGTTGCATCTCAATTTGTTGGTTATTACGTCCTTTGCTACATTTTTCTTTTACTACCTGGAGTATTCTTGTGGCTTGTTGAATATTACTTCTGAAAGAAGAGGAGTGCTGCCATGTCATTTCCCTTGAGTGTTTCCTTTGATTTGCATGCATCATCTCTAAAGAAAGAGAGATGGATGGTTTGTCCTACCCTTGAGTATTATTTTCTATTAATATATATACAACATAACTATATGGAACCTCCCCTTGATGAAATGAGAGATCAGTCCCCTTTGGATGTGGTAAACCTACACATTTGGATGACTAATCTTCCTACTTTGGCTGATCAATCCTATTTTATTTATCAATACGCTGATTGACAAAATATTCAACCAACAGGGAGGAATAATAAACCTTTGCAAAGGTAATATAGGAAAGACCCTACAAACATTAGAAGCTTTGTCGAGTATAAGAAATCTTGTATTGGTAGGTGAAAAACTTTGAGTACATTGAAGAGGTAACCTTACATGTGTCGACAAAAGATTAAATTTATGCTCTTGCAATAACTCAAATGTAGGATCAATATGTCCCATTGCCATTATACTATAAGTGTAGCTTTGTTCTATCAGATCATGAAAGTATTAATAAAAGAAAAGAGATTAACTACAACAAAACAATACCAAACAATAAGGTGTTGGTCCTATGCCAACTGAATGAGTGTAGAACTCGGTTGTGTGTTCATTTCTCCAACAAAGTCACATAAAAATATTGGGTGAATATTTTATTACTGATAAGATGGTATCAAAATGGTTATTTCAACCATAGTGTGATGAGATAAAAACTCTCCTCAAAAAAAGGGAAGGCTCCCTTTTTATTGGTAACTATGAAAACAAGTTATTATTGACACTTATCTATACTAATTTTATCAAAGTGGGTGTTTTCATATCATCCAATCCTATTTTTTAAGAATTGATGTTTTCTTACAAACTTACTTCTGTTATTTACAATGTATTGTGAAAACATAAAAATTCTTGATGAAACAAGGAGAATCGATATTCCGATTAGTTAATCGAAAGAGGAACTAAAATGATACCAAAAAAGTAACGTGAATAGATGGAACAAAGTGTAGCCCAAATTCTTCACCTTATTTTAAAAAAAGATTAAAATCACCCAATAAAAATAAATTTCAGCCCAAAGTCTCCACTGTAAATCACTTTCAATGATGAACACAAACCTAGTAACTAAAATGTAACTCAATGACTCCAAAATCAACTTCTTGGCACCTTTTATTTTATAGAAATTTCACACCAAAATCCAATCAAAGCATAATAAAATGTAATGGAAAAGACATAAGAACATCTCCAACACACCTAAATTTTATCTCAACACAAAGATTGAAAAATAACTTGATTTTGTTATATTGAATGGAATTCAATATTTACAAAATGAACACAAAGTTTCAAAATTATTTCTCAATTCAGCAACATTTCACTTCTATATCTCTAGGTGATCCTTTTTACAAAGAGCATCCTCTTATTTATAGAGAGGAGATATGAACAAAAATAGGAAATACATAAATACATTGACTTAATCTAAAATAGAGTCCAATTTGACTTAGGATTGTGTACTTCTCCTATGTGTAAATTAAACTAAACAAAATTACACATGAAAGATTACAAAATAAACTAAGTGTCCTTAGAGATAGGAATTTCTTCCTTTTTATTCTTCTCTAAATATTCCTCGTATCTCTTCAATGTAGGCTAGACCTCACTATCATCTGGGCCTGATGTACTCCTGGAGATGATAAGGACCCTTGTGATGGAATCTTCTAAGTTAATTGGTAAGTCCTTGCTTTTGCCCAAGATTATTTGCAACTTATTCATTATGACTTGAAATTCAACCAGTTTATCAATGGAGTCAAGCATGAACATTTGTATCTCAATCTTTGTTTGAATCAAAGATGAGAACTCTTGAATTACTATCTCCATAGGAAGAAATTTTTGGGAATCATCTCTTACCCAACAAGGAAGCTCTCCAATTTTATCTGTAAGATCTAACATCTTATCATTGCACATATCCTTAGCCTCTTCAAGATCTTTAATTAGATTCTTGAGAAATTCTCTTTTATTCTTTAGTGCTTCCCTGTACTTAATGAATATTTTTCTATTTAGAATGACCTTCTACTCACCTAAGAGTTCCATCTTGAATTTGTGTAGTTGAGTCCATGTATCAATATCCTTTTCAATCAATTCTAAATATTGAATGAGTGTCTTAAGCATTTCTTAAATTTCCACTTTTACTTCACTCAAGGTATTCAAAAATCCAATGGTAGAACACAACCATTAAGGACCTTGTGTCGTCAATCTCTCAATACAGGTAGTCACCACCTGATCTTGAGATCCAATTTTATTAGCCTACTCAATTACCTTTTCAATGTTCTGATGCTCAACAATTTCAACTGACTCAGAAGATTGTGTGATTTTTAGTAGAATAGAGATAAGTTGTTCTACTTGTATCTTGAGTTTATCTTTGATTTTCTTATCCCTATCATATCTTTCTAACAAAGATGCCATAGCTACTTGTAAATCTTCTTTTTCCCCTTCATGTGTCTATTTCCCCAAGTTTATCCATGTAACCACATAGTTAGACACTTGGATATCTTCAATATTTTTATCTTGGGGATGCACTGTAACTTTGATTACTTGTGCCCAGATTCAAAAATTATCCTTTACATAGTTTTGGCCTTCTTTGTTGTTTTGGGCTTTATTGGCACAAGTTAACCAAAATCAAAATCATCAGGTGAAACAACTTTCTTCTTCCTCTTGGGTATCTGAGTCATCAGCCATGGAAGAAGGAGATATGAGTCTTTTGGGGTAGAGGAAACCAAGGATTTTGATTTTTGGGGAGGGCCAATGGTTTGTAAATTGGGTGGAATAAAAATTGAAATGGTATAGGTATCTAGTGGTGGAGTTGACACCAATGGGATAGTGGTTACAATTGGTAGGGTTTGGGTTAGCGTGAATGATACTTTGGTTTCTAATTGTATTTTGGACACTAGAGTAATAGGGGCTTGAGTTGTTATTTTAGAGGAAGATGTGGACATAAATTAATCCATATCTTGTTGGGTCAAATAGAAATTAATTGGAGATTCCAAAAACTTCGAAGGACTAGATAAATTTGACAATGAATCTGAAACTTGATCTAGTGTGCTTTGTGAGGGAACTTGAAAAAGTGTGGCACTAGGAGGTGAAGGTGGAGATGAAAGAACAAATTGAGGAGGAATAGAATCAATTGTATAGTTGTATTTACAAGAGGAGCTATGGAAAATGTTACTTGTGAGATTGTAGTTTGAGAAGTCTCAACCAAATAAACCTCTGATTGAGTAGCTTTTGACTGTGAAGATTGTTGAGTCACTGGTTGAGGTAATTGTGAAATTGTTGGCTAATGTGGTGCCTCACTCATAGCCATGTTTTCATTTTTTATGTTTGAGCACTTTCCTTTACACTAGTTTCTTTGTCTTTTATTTGACCTTTGCTCACAAAAACAAACTTTGCTTTATAAGTAGAAGTAGAGGCCTCTTCTTTATTCTTTGTCTCTAACTCCTCTCGTTTCTTGGTAGTTTTTTCATCATACTCCTCCTTATAACTATTTTTGAAATGTTTCAAATTAATACCCTTAGACTCCAACCAAGTGTTAGTCCTTGCCAGAGTGGGTTAAAATTTATCTCTGATTGATGTGGATTCTTTGATAGACCATTATATTTGAGGGAGAGGAGTATAAGCTACTTGATTACCCTCATATGAGGGGTCCAATATATCCTTGTTATCTAACAAATCTATTGTAATATCAACAAACTTTAGATTATTGATTTGGTCAAAAGTAAGATGGTTGTAATCCAACCTCCTTACATCTTCATCAGTTATACATTCTACCCAGATGTCTTCAATATTATGTACATGAGTTAAATTACACTTGAGCTTCTTTTGAATCTCTTAAGAGTTATCCACTACAATTCTATCTCTATAGTTTTGAATTTTGGAGTGGTTGTAACAGTATACCACCAAATACTGATTGGAAACTCAAAACCTCATTTGTGAGAATTTGATTACTTTTTATGCACACTCATTACTTACCTACACATCTCCATCAATATTAATTTATCACTTAGATACCTTGGTAGCATATATGGTTGCTCATCAAATCCTCCTACCTTGATGTAGGTGAAGGTTGAGAACTGCAGAAAGATGCAACCAATCTTATTTACTATTTCCCATGATTGATCTAAAAATATCTTCTTCTCAAGGTCTTGTTTGAAGATACAAATGAATTTTTATAAGAAATCATCATTGACTCTCCTGCAATGTTTGATGCTTTCCTTGAGAGTTAACTGTGGATAGTATTCATGAATATGAATGTTTTTCCTTTCACCATTACTGGTCAATCTAAAAAGGCTCTCATGCTAGCTGTAGTAAAACTAGATAAGAAGTCATACTAAATTTAAGGGAAGAAGTCACCTATGAGAGTTGGTGACATATGGCATCATTGATTTGGCTTCCCCAGTAAATTCTTTATTTGTCTTTCTTGATTATGAAGATGTAATGATACATCCATTCTTGGAAGAAATTTGATGTTGGAATACCTTTGAATCTTCTCAAGAGAGTAATCAATTCTCCTATTTCTTCCAAGAATTCACTACGATATAAGTACTTAGGCCATCTTGTAATCGAATGTCTAGGAGTCTTGAGCCAATGAGTATTGATGTGCCTTTTACACTTGTCAAAATTCCTATTCCTAAGATAATTTTATACTTATATTTGAGTACTCTTCAATATCTAAGAGATGAAATATTTTATCTAAGTAATCATCATCTAATTGAATGACCACCTTCCCACTAACATCCTTAACTGATCTAGTTTCTTTGTCAAAGTGGGTAGAAACTACTAAAACAAATTTTAGATCTTGTGCTAAAATAGGAAATGCAACTACCAAATGAACCTCACTATTTAAAATAGGATGCATGTGTGAAGAAATAGGGTCCCTCCCTAATCTTTGCAATAACTTTGCCATGTCAACATGGCCAATCTTGGTGTCTTTGATTTGGTACACATTAGACTAAGCTGCAAATGCCAAAAACACCCCTTAGAACTTGTACTTCATTATTTTCTTGGTAGGTGAATCATCTGACATTGATTAAGTAATTGAAATAAATTTTCATTATTCTAGAGTTAGAATTTTCATTCATCTTGGAGAAAATGCAAGAGCGGAAAAAATCTATGCTCCTACACAGGATATGGATAAAACTGGTCTTTGGTGTAATCCAGAGAAAATTCTTTGAATTGCATAGGAGTTGGTAAAATTTTTGGGTAAAGTGTAAGTTGGTTAAAATTATCTATCTTACACCTCAGTTGGGTATGTTTTAGGTGGAGGTCAGATAATTTTCTCCAACCTGTACCTTGATTGGGTTATTATGCAAGTTTTGGTGTAAGTCAGAGAAAATTCTCAGCATTGCACCTTATATCTCATTGGTCTAGGTCAAATTTTTTTATCTAACTTACACCCTTAGTGTCATTTTCATAGTGCACATTAGAGAAAATTATCCAATGTACACCATAGGGTAGGTCATGCAAGATCAGTGTAGGTCAGAGAATTTTCTCTGACCTACACCAATGGGTTTTGGGAAAGAGGGTACACTTTGGAGAAATTTTTTTGATGTGCACCATAAGAAGTATGTTGGTCCATATTAGATAAAAATCCCTAAGATGCACCCTTGGGATGATTATCTTGGGGTGGTCTATCTTGGGGTGTACTTTGGAGATTTTTCTCTAAAGTGCACCAAGAATCAGAAGGGTTGTGCACATCAGAGATTTTTTTTTGAAATGCACCCTTCAGTAGGGTTTTAATCGATATGTAGACACCAAAATCATGTCTACCCCTTTGGTCGTCCTCCCCCTTGGTCCCCTTGGTCTATTTCCTAACACTTGTCCTAAGCCCCCGCAATTTTAAATTAAAATAAAACAAATATTTTAATTTATTGGCCCCTTTCCACCTCACCCATGCCACCTTGGATCCCCTCCTTGGATGCCCCCACCTCTTCTTTAGCTTTAATTGCCCAAATCCTCTCTTAATCCTTCCTCTCACGGCCATTTAAGCCCCTCACGATCATTTTCCCATGTTTGTTTTGACCCTGGCAGTGTGCAAGAACGGACAGAGGCTAATTTTAGCCTCTGTCACCATTCTTCTGCGATCGACGTCGGTCATTATTCGGCCGACGTCGGTGGTATTGCCGGCATCGGTTTCAATTAAAATTGCATTTTTGTAACTTTTCTCCCCCCCACGAACGTGAACTCTTTTGGCACTTGGCATTCTATTTCTCTCTCTCTCTCTCCCTCTCACACAACAAGCATTAGCAGCTACAGGGACTCTGCAGAAATAGCTCCAGGCTCTTGGCATTTGCAGGTCCTTCAATAGCTCCAACAACAAGATTCTTCCATTCTTCCTTCAACAAGTAGGAGGTAAGCACTTTCCTTGTTTTCATTTCATTTCTTATTTGAATTTATTTGCTAATCTAGCTCACTATCCACAACCTTCCTTGTCTTTTCCTGAGAGGCTGAAAAGCCTTCTCAGATCCCTGTCTCCCTGTCTTCCCTTTTTTGCCTCTGTCACCCATTCAGTCCATTCCCAGACAATATTCTCTGTCCCTCAGAACCCAAAACAATCCCTTAGACCTCTAGACAGTCCCTCTGACTCCAAAACAGAGTTTCAGACCCTCAAACGACCTCTTAGACTACTCTACAAACCAAAACCAGTCCTGAAACTCATTCCTGACCATTACACTGACTGAGCTCGACCATTTCCCCTACTGACGTCGGCATCCTAACCGACGTCGGCGACATTCCTTGACCGACGTCGACAAAACCCCCGATGTCGGTGACTGTGCAAAGCAAAATGCTACATATTAGGTACACTTTTGCTTTCAGTTTCTTTCATTTAGTCTTTTATCATTTATGTTTCTGTCAACATTCTATTTTTAATAGTGGACTGTCATCCTCCAAGAAGTCTTTGCGCTTCTAGGACCAAGATTGTGCTTGGCAGTCCACTTTCTTGTCATCTAACATTTTTCGTGTTTTAGTCTCTTTCTTTTTTAGGTGTCATCCTCCACAACCAAAGAGGAGTTCTCACAATGTCTGGATTACGGTGCGCACGACTTCATCCAGGTACATACAAGCCTTAGACCATTTCTTTTAGTTTCTTATTCTCTCTTTGAATGTGAAAGCAAAAATCATATAGAAACATTCTGGCATGCCCGGTGGGACCTGGGGGGATCCGGATCTACACAGACTATTGTGACCTCAACCTAGCCTATCCCAAAGATGACTTCCTCTTCCCAACATTGACCAACTTGTTGATCTCATAGCCGGTCATGAGATGCTATCTCTCATGGACGGGTTTTCAGGATACAACCAGATCCTGATTACGTTGGAAGATCAGCACAAGACTACCTTCATCACCCCATGGGGGACTTTCTGCTATTGGGTCATGCCTTTTGGCTTGAAAAATGTAGGTGCCACGTATCAGTGTGCCATGACTTACATTTTCCATGATCTCCTCCACAAAATCACGGAGGACTATGTGGATGACCTGCTCGACAAGTCCAAGCTTCGCTGCGACCATTTGACCATCCTCAAGATCATCTTCTCTCACCTTCTTTAATATAATGTCTGCCTTAACCCCAAGAAATGCATCTTTGGGGTCCTCTCAGGCAAGCTCTTGGGTTTCATCATTTCTTTCCGTGGCATCGAGATAGATCCTGCTAAAATCTGTGCTATCCTCGAGATGCCACCTTCGACCAATCTCAAGTAGCTTTGTAGTCTACAAGGGAAGCTTCAGTCTGTTCACCATTTCATCTCACAGCTTTCTGACCGCTGCCAACCTTTTCATCATCTCCTTAAGAAGGACGTCTCCTTAAAATGGGATAAGGACTGCCAAGAGGCTTTTGAAGCCCTCAAACGCTATTTGGTCTCTCCACCAGTCCTCATTCCACCTAAAGATGACCAACCCTTCTACCTTTACATCTCAGCAACCAACCATTCGTTAGGTGCCATGATCGCGCACCGAGACGAGCATCACTGTGAGCAAGCGGTTTACTATATTAGCCGAACACTGGTTGAATATGAAACTTGGTATACTCATACCGAGAAACTCTATTTGGTGTTAGTCTTTGCCGCAACTAAGCTCCACCATTATCTTCTTAACCACAAGACCTTTGTCATCACTCACACTGACCCTCTTAAATACATGCATTCCAAGCCATATCAAAATCAACGTATGGCTCGGTGGCTCATGCTGCTTGCTGAGTTTGACCTCGAGTTCATCCAGCAGAAATCTATCAAGGGGCAAACCATCGCTGACCAACTGGCAGATGCCCCTCTTCCCAACAATCAACCTTCTCAGTGTGAGTTTCTTGACGAATCTATCGCCACGCTTTCCATCGACGACATCGTCTATCAAATGACCATGTTATTCGACGGCTCCAAATGTCAACTCGGTGGGGGTGTGGGAGTCATTCTCATCCCACTCAAAGGTGAGACCATGCCTCTGTCTTTCAAGCTCAACTTTGATTGTACCAATAATATGGCTGAATACGAAGCCTTAATATTGGGACTTCAAACCACCCTTTCCCTCAGCATCAAGTCTATCAACATCTTTGGTGACTCACAACTTGTCGTCAATCAGATCAATGGTTCATACCTCTATAAAAATGAAATTTTACAAAGGTACAAAAATCGTGCTGACACTCTTCTAGCCTCTTTTGACCATTACCTCTTGCAAATTGTTCCTCGATCCACGAACAAGTTTGTAGACACCATGGCTTCTCTCGCCTCGCATATCCCATCTTTGTCATCTTCATCTAGAATTTTTGTCACGGTGCATCGTGTGCCGCTGCCTTCATACATTTCTCCTAACATCAACCATGTCAACACCATAAACTCTAGTCCACGGGATGTTTGGTATAAACAACTTGTGGACTACTTGACTCATTCTATCATCCCTCCCGATCTCTCTAGTAATGCACGGTGGGCTTTCATCAAACGCACGGCTCGCTATACCATGATAGGGGGTCTTCTCTATAAGCAAGGCTTTGATGGCCTCCTTCTTCACTGTCTAACCTCCACTGAAGCGTCTCATGCCATTAAATAAGTCCACGATGGGATTTTTGGTGAACACTTTAGTGGGAACTCAATTGCCAAGCGCATCCTTCGCTTGGGTTATTTTTGGCCCACTCTTCATCAAGACTGTAGCGACTATGTTTGGCGTTGCATCAAGTGTCAGCAACATGCTAACTTGCTTCATCTCCCTAGCCATGCCTTACAAGTCGCTCAGGATTTCTAGTCTTTTTCACAGTGGGGTTTAGATCTCATCGATGAGATTAACCCTCACTCATCTCTTCGTCATCAGTCCATCATCACCGCCACTGAGTATTTCACTAAATGGGTGGAAGCCATTCCTCTCGTCTCCACAAAAGCTGACAAAATTGTCGACTTCATAAGCACCCACATCATCTATCATTTTGGTGTTCCTCACAAAATCATCACTGATAACGGCAAGTCATTCAAAAACAAAACTGTCCAGAAACTCTGTGACTCATTTGGCATCAAACTCAGCTTCTCTTCGCCTTACTACCCATAAGCAAATGGGCAGGTCGAGGCTTCCAACAAGATCTTAACCAAAATTCTCATGAAGGTGGTCAATGACACTAGAAGGGATTGGCACATTCACATTCCCTTCGCTTTGTGGGCCTACCGCACTAGCATCCGAACCTCTACGGGTGCTACCCCTTTCTCTCTAGTGTACGGAATAGAGGTTGTCCTACCTCTCGAAGTATAGATCCTATCTCTTTGCATCTCTTTGCATGACATTCTTTCTAATGATGACTTTCATCAAGATCGCTTAGGTCAACTTGAGTTACTTGATGAACGTCGTCTTGCTGCCCTCAACCATCTCCATGTCTATCAAAATTGCATCAAGCGAGCCTATGACAAAAATCTGTGAGAATGAGATTTCAACATCAGAGACCTCATCCTCAAAGAAAATCAGCATGTGACCAATATGGAGCAAAGTAAATGAGGCAAGTTTGCCCCTAATTGGCTCAAACCTTTCATCATCATGCACAAGTATGGGTCAGGGACTTATCATCTGTCCTCTCTCGATGAACGATCAGAACCTTAGCCTCTTAATGCGTTGCATCTGTGACCATTCTACTATTAGACGAGTACTCGTCCACTTGACAGTTAACTTGAGCTTGTCCCTTGAGCGATCCCCATCCTCTTAATCCTAATTCCTTTAGACCCTATTCCCCTAAACAAATCCTCTATAACCCTTTTATACAGCATCGATGCTTTGTCCTAATAAAAGGGAGCCCTTAAACTTCTCTAGTCTTGTCCATGACTCAAAATTTTGTCAAAAAAATAAAAATAAAAATCATGATGTCAAAATATCCAAGGTCACAAAATCAAAAAGCAGACTGCTCCCTCGAAGGACAGCTGTACTACCATTGCTGTAGCTAATAGACTGCTCCCTCGAAGGATAGCTATTCAAATCCCTCATAAATATATAAAGCAAAAATATAGACCACTCCCTCGAAGGATGGCTATGACTAAATCTTGCTACAAACATCACTCTTTTAGAAGCTTCCCGCATCGATCAGCTTCGCAAATGACCACAAAGCAAAATGACATCTCTATGTAGACTTCCCGCATCGATCAGTCTGTGCCAAAAAAAAAAAAAGGTCATGGACTTGGCTTATACTTGTCTCAGGGTCTCCTATAAAAAAGGGCAAGGTTATCTCTGCTCTAAAATGGGTTACCCTATCCTCACCTATCATAACACTTGCTCAAGGGACTTTGAGCTCACTTTAATGTCAAAGTGATTCGATTACCACTCTAACACAACTCATGGTCAACAGCGTAATGCATGAATGGGGCTCTTGGTTCTAACAACCCCTATCTATGCTGTCATTCTGGTCCTTGTCAATGAAAGGGCGATTATGCCTTTCACTTCCTTTACACTTTGGTCACATTCAAACTTCATCACTTGTCAAATCCAATCAACTCAACACTTTTTCAGACCACTCACATAGCCTATTCACACTAGTTTCTATGGACACCAATACACATGGAAACTATCGACCAGACACAATTTATGTTAAGCATAAACCAATACTTGCTGAAGCATAAATAGACTCAATTCATTTTTAGCATACATCCATCACGAATATGGAAAATTGCTAGGGATGAAAGACCCCAACCAATGTTACAGAATACACCATTTGGAAAAGGCTGTAACATCTTTTTCTTCTCATCATTTCAACACATGACCAAACCAATCATCGACCTCTTTGACCCCTCTGTCTGAACTACATTGGTCTGAGGCCCTAAGACCGAGACTATGTAAGCAGCACTCAGATGACACGACTGTCTTTTGGGATTAGCTCGACCACCCTCGTTTGTTCATCTCCTTGTTGGACAAACCATTCTTTCCTTTGACCAATCCTTTGACCATGACCTTGATCTCGACCAAGACCATCGACCACTTCGACCCTCTTCCTCCCTTTTAGGGAGAACTACATAGGCCTGAGGCCCTAACAAGAGGGGCTATGTAGGTAGCACTCAGTTGACATGGGGTCTTCTGGGGTTAGCTCGACCATTCCTTCATCACATTCCTTCCATCACATTATTTCATCACCTGCCAATCACATCACAAGAGAATCACATATTTTCATAAACATTAATAAAATCAAAGCACCATCATCATAATCATAAAACATCATCACATTAAGTATCATCATAATCAACATCATCACATCATATCTCAGCATATATCATTGAAACATGTGAAAAATGCTACAAACATCTAAAACATCCATAACACATCAATAAACCAAAATCTCATCATATATATATCAAAGTTTTATACAATCGCACAATCTATGCATCTCTCTCTCAAAAAAAAATCAAGTACATCTCACATCAACGGTTCATATGCTGGTATATACATAGCATCAAAATCTTCCCTCAAGGCTATGGCTATGGTGGTGGTGGTAGTGGCTGAGAAGATGCTGTATCCTCTCCCCCCTCTGATCTGTGCCATCTGCACGAATTTGTAGCAGTCACCCGTGACATAGACCTCTATTGACTCTGCTCTGCCCTCATCTCAGAGTATCACTGTATCTGAGGGAACCCCCTGATGGCCTCCTCATAATATGTGATCTCATCTAACGCATCATTGTATCTAACTATAGATACAGTCTATGGTGGACCCATCAGACCTGCTGCTGTGCCCTACACTGAACCCTGCGGCTGTGAAAACCCTGGCTATACTGATGCTGACTGTGTGGGCTACTAAACTGGCTGCTGAGGTGGATGCTGCATCGGGCCCTATCCTCCCAAAACCTATCCTACCAATGCCTGTGCCTGGGCTGCAACCAACTAACCCTACAAAATGGTCACTCATCCTCATGCTGCATCTCTCTCTTGGATGGCAACGTCCCTCTCCTGTCTGGCGGCATCCCTCTCCTATCTCGCTGCATCTCTCTCTTTGATCACTGCCTATAGATCAAGCTGTGGCCCTACCTGTATCCCTGCATACTGCCCTGCCCACCATGTTGAGTAGGCCTCTGTACATCCTAGATCTGCATCCCAGGGCCTGCTGATAGATCCTCAAAATCTGGTCCCTCTGTCTCCTCTGGCAATGGGAGCAGCACCTCAATGTCATCCCATCTATACAGTGGGAAGGCGGGTGGCACATCCTAAAGTAGCCCAAATTGACACCGCACTCTCTCCACTGGCACCCTCTTGAGCTCACCAGCTCGTCTCCCCCTGACCCATCTCAGACTCTGTACCCCAACCAATTACTCTCCCTAGTCTTTGAACGCTGGATACACCAAGTACGGTCTCCAGATGATATCTATAGGGATCAGGGCCTCTAGTACCCCTCTGTAGTAGTCGATATCTCTGACTACCCCGTCCGTCTGAGTCTGCACCATCACCTCACACCATCGCCTGAATCTGACCCTGAAGCTAGCCTGAATCACCACTAGAAGGCCGAGAGGTCGTGTAACCACAATATGCTCGTATGTCCAATAGTGCAGGAGGTGGCCCACACACAGACTATATTGTTGTCGTCGATTGATGCCCCATAGCTCTCTGTAGACCTGGGCCAAAAAGATAGGCACCTAGACAAACACTGTCTACTGCTCTATCATCTCTATCAAAATTCCAGTCATAGCAACCAGAAACCTACCTCCCTCTACATCTGGCAGCGCGTAGACCATGATGTCAATCATCATCAGGATAGCCAGCTGATGCACATCCTCATCTACCGCAAATAATGGCTCATATGCAAAACTCACTGAATGGTAACTCACCTCAGCTGCATGCTCACCAAACAATATAACCATGTGTATATCATGTGCCTCTCTTGAGCATGCATACAAGTCTGCTTCATGTACCAACAACTACAAAATCTGGTATACGTCCTCGACCGTCACTATCATCTCCCCTATTGGCAAGTGGAAGGTGTTGGTGGAATGATCCCACCGCTCGATCAGAGCCACCATTAGACTCACGTCCCTTGCCACCTGACAGTATCGCCGCAGCTCGCTGAGTCCCACTGCGCTCATCTGCGCCCACTCCTCCCCGATAATGTCTTGATGCATCCGCATTAGCAATGTCGGCAACCGATCTCGCAGCATCAGTGTCTGCCTCACCTGCATCCAATAATCAAACCCATGTCAATGCAACTCCCAATCCCCACGACTCTTTTTCCTTTTGTGAGACCTAGCTCACCTATTTGCCCTTTCATCCATCTACTTGACCTTTTACCTGATCGTCTATGGCTATCCGGACACCTGGGAAGCCCTTGGCGCAGCTTTGACCCCTTGACTTGGTAATTTTCTAAACTCTCTCAGACCAAGCAGCTACTGACATTGGTTTTCATGCCGATGGTGGCACTTACATAACTGACATCGATCACTTATTGATCGATGCCAGCAAGAAATTGATCGACGTCGGTTGATGGTCGGCCGACGCCGGTGAACCCACCGACGTCGGTGACTGGTTCGGCCCTAGAGCTACACGGGGCGACCCCTAAAAATTAGGGCTTCCCCTTGGACCACCCATTTACCCTCAAAACCTTCCTAAATCAACCTAAACTGACCTACCTGCCCTTCCCACCCTCCTAGCTATCCCTTCCCTTCGATTTCTAGCTAAAAACATCAAAATTTCACAAAACAAAAAATAAAACTAAAACCCAAACAATTGAGCTCACAAAGCTTCCTACCTCATCCCGTCGACGCCGACGTGGTGGCACGATAGGTGCCGCTAGTGGTGGACCTCCTGCGGGTCCTTTACTCCCCTTTGCCATCTCCGCTATGTCTCTCTTACCTCACACTTCACCTGGCCCACAAATACCTCTGTAGCCTCCTATCACTCTCCAACTCGCTCCCTCTCTCCACCAATGCCTATCTGCCACCTCACCCCGCTCACTCGATTAACTCTGGGTCACTTTCACTCAATCAACTCCAGAGCTCTTTTTTCTCTCAGTCAACAAGTAGCAAATGACTTTTGGAGGGCCGCCAATCTGATTTTATCAGATTTGGTAGGCCACCGACGTCAGCATCTTTGTGTCCTAGGTCACCGATGTCGGTCGATTTCTTCTGACGTCGATCCTTTTTTACCACTGACATCAATTTTATCACTGGCATCGATGGCCTTCAAACCCCCTCATTGCCTAAAATCATGCCCCCAATTAGTCAGCTCTCCGGTAGAAGTCATCTTAGCCTCCTGGGGCACACTTTAGATCTCTTTTGCCTCTGTCCCTCAACCACCTGACCTTGGAGATCATGACTATCTCCTCAGACTCTGACCACTTCCAAGACAAACGTTGCCTTGGTTGTTTTTGCATGTCTGCTACCTCACGAATGGTTAGCAAAATTATGCACAGACTATTTATGACCTTCACAAGTATAGGATCGCAAGCCGGTTGATCCCCACTACTTGTGACATTTTCGTGTTTCCAGAAGCACTTCTTGAGGCTAAGATACCTGGAACACAATGACCATTGGAGCTTCAACTTAGATTGAATAACCCGATCAGCTATGACCAAATGCTGGGGCCCAGTTATTTCAATTTTGGCACTCCTCGACCTTGACCTGCGACAATTTGACCTGACCATCCCGTGGTGTGGTATACATGCAATCCTAACCTTTGCAGCGTTTACACTCGCTCTTCACCCTCTCTATCCATCTCTCTGTCAAATCGACACTCGATCTCAGGTTCCCTTCCCTCGACTCCCGCTTTGAGGGGGGAATACCTCATCCCATACCTGGGGCAACCAACTCCTACTTTTGTCTTGCAGTTCGTCAAGAACAACCAACAAGACAAAAAGGGGCAAATGTAGACACCGACATCGTGTCTTCCCCTTTGGTCATCCTCCCCCCTTGGTCCCCTTGGTCTATTTCCTAACACTTGTCCTAAGCCCCCTCAATTTTAAATTAAAATAAAACAAATATTTTAATTTATTGGCCCCTTTCCACCTCACCCATGCCACCTTGGATCCCCTCCTTGGATGCCCCCACCTCTTCTTTAGCTTTAATTTCCCAAATCCTCTCTTAATCCTTCCTCTCGCGGCCATTTAAGCCCCTCACGACCATTTTCCCACGACCATTTTGACCCTGGCAGCGTGCAAGAATGGACAGAGGCTAATTTTAGCCTCTGTCACCATTCTTCTACCGCCGACGTCGGTCATTATTCGGCCGACGTCGGTGGTACTGTCGGCGTCAGTTTCAATTAAAACTGCATTTTTTCAACAATTCTCCCCTTGCGAATGTGAACTCTTTTGGCACTTGGCATTCTATTTCTCTCTCTCTCCCTCTTGCACATCAAGCATTAGCAGCTATATGGACTCTGTAGAAATAGCTCTAGGCTCTTGGCATTTGTAGGTCCTTCAACAACTCCAACAACAGGATTCTTCCATTCTTCCTTTAGCAAGCAGGAGGTAAGCACTTTCCTTATTTTCATTTCATTTCTTATTGAATTTATCTGCTAATCCAGCCCACTATCCACAACCTTCCTTGTCTTTTCCTGAGAGGTTGAAAAGCCTTCTCAGATCCCTATCTCCCTGTCTTCCCTTTTTTGCCTCTGTCACCCATTCAGTCCATTCCCAGACAATATTCTCTATCCCTCAAAACCCAAAACAATCCCTCAGACCTCCAGACAGTCCCTCTGACTCCCAAACAGAGTTTCAAACCCTTGAATGACCTCTTAGACTACTCTGCAGACCAAAACCAGTCCTGAAACTCATCCCTGACCATTGCCCTGACCGAGCTCAACCATTTCCCCTACTGACATCGGCATCCTAACCGACGTCGGCAACATTCCTTGACCGACGCTGGCAAAACCCCCGATGTCAGTGACTGTGCAAAGCAGACTGCTGCATATCAGGTATGCTTTTGCTTTCAGTTTCTTTCATTTAGTCTTTTATCATTTATGTTTCTGTCAACATTCTATTTTTAATAGTGGACTGTCATCCTCCAAGAAGTCTTTGCACTTCTAGGACCAAGCTTGTGCTTGGCAGTCCACTTTCTTGTCATCTAACATTTTTCGTGTTTTAGTCTCTTTCTTTTTTAGGTGTCATCCTCCACAACCAAAGAGGAGTTCTCACAACGTCTGGATTATGGTGCACACGACTTCATCTAGGTACATACAAGCCTTAGACCATTTCTTTTAGTTTCTTATTCTCTCTTTGAATGTGAAAGCGAAAATCGTATAGAAACACGATCAAAGAAAGAAATCTGAGGTATATATGAGAGAAATATGTTTTTAATGGGGAATAGGTACAAATGGGTTTATTTTACAAAATACAAATTGATAAATTGAAATAGGGAAGACATGGGAGGAGATCAAGAAATAATGAAAACAAATGAAGTTTGCATTTTAGAAAAATATCAACAAATAAAACCCTAAAGAAAAATAAGAAAGAAATCAAAATCAAATAAAATAATACCTAAAATGAAGATAATATTTACAAATAAAAATAAGAGGAGATCAGATGTGAAAATGGTGAATTAAGATGTAGACGAGTGTGAAAGCAATGACAAAGGAGCAAATAGACTTAAAAATGGTAGAGCAAAGATAAGAAATAAAAAATTATGGGGTTGATTATATATAAACTAGGTAATTAATGCCCCATTAATTATCAAGTCGAGTGGTGGGCCTCAGGTGCAAGTTCAAAAAAATTCTCTGGACTTGCACATGCAATTTCAAAAAAATTCTTTGCTAATGCATGCAATGGTGCAGTTCAGAGAAAATTCTCTGACTTGCACCAAACTAAACTTGGTGTAGTTTGGAGAAGTTTCTCTGAACTACACGGGGTAGAAAAAAATCCTCAAAATTATAACTTTTTGAGAAGAGACTTATGTAATAAGGCAATGATTGGCCTTGTTTTTCATGCTTAGAGCCCATGGGCTATGAAATGGACAAATTTATAGGGGTTATCCGTTGAATTGAGCCTATTGAATTCAAGAATAATAAATCCGCAATCATCTTAATATTTGGTAAAGGGAAGTCATATTTAGGGAAAACATTGTTTAAATCATGATAACCAATATAACATCAAATGTCACAATTTGGTTTTTTAACAAGGACAATGTTGGATACCTAGTTGGAATGTGTAATGGCTCTTATAAAGCTGACATCTAAAAGTTTTTGAATTTCATCTTTTACTCACAACACCACTTTTGCATGCATTTTTCATATTTTTTATTTTACCAATTTTACATTTGGGTATAATAATATATTATACATTGCCACCAATGGATCAATCCCAGGTATATCTGAATTAGCCCAAGTAAAAAAATCATGGAAATCATGAAGGACATGTTGATGGGTTTTTCCTTCATCCTCATGCATCATTACAACAAGTAAAATTGGTCTAGGGTCCTTATTTGTTCCAAAGTTATATTTGGCTATTTTTTAATCTAACAAAGTATATTTCTCTATGATAAAGAGTGTGATAGGAATAGTATTTGATGCACCATGTTGAGTATTTGGGTTATCATTTTCACCAAAGTAAGCATGAGTAGAGGTAGCATGGGGAAACCTATTTTTGTGATATAAGGAAGGGATATCCTCATATTCCCCCAAGTACTCTAGTAATGATTTGTCATTAGAGAATTTGTCCATTGTTATAATGTCTAGGGAGGCAATGTCATTGATTAAATGATGGTTGACCACTTGGAGCTAGGTTTTGAAGATATTCATAAATTCCATTTTGGTCTTTTTGGGAAAAAAATGTACTTTGAAGGATATGTTTATGTTTAATATTTATTTGAAGAACCCAATCCTTATTGGTTTGTATTATTTATAGGAGAAATGGGTTACATTATTCCTTGATCATTATTACCTAACCCTTATCCCTTATACCCATTTCAAGTAAATATTGAAAACCAAAATCATATTTATAAGCTTGCATTACAGTATACATGGGTGGTTGAACCATTGCATAGTGTTTTAAAGGATTAGTATCCATTGGGAATATGTAAATGAATCCTTGATGAATAAATTTTAAAAATTCATGAAATATGGATAAAATTGGATTTATCTCATTAATCCAAGGTCATCCCAAAATAATGTTATAGTTTAAATAATTTGGCATAACTTGGCACAAAGTGGGAAATGTATGGTGACCTACTGTAATATTAAATGTTATTTATCCCAATACTTACCCTGACATATTGTCAAATCCATTGATACTCATATTATATGGTTCCAAATTGGATTGTCCAATTCCCATTATAGAGAGAAATGACATATTACAAATGTTTAGTCCAAAGACATTATCCACAAGAACTCATTTGACCATTTTTTTGAAAACACATACCTAGATATAGAGTGGTAAAAAACTATTTATAAGCTACTAGGGTGGTAAATCCTCCTTTTCAAATGATATATTATGCTCAATCCATTTTATAGAGCTTAAGATAGAGGCCACATATGGTGTCTCACCATAACAAGGGAACAAGGTCATACATAATGCATCTAAAAGAACATCCTTGTAATGTGAAGAGTTATGTAATAAGTCCAATAGTGAGGTTTCAGTAGTCGTGTGTTTGGATTGGGAAAAAACATGGCCCATGGAGGATTATTTCTTCATGCACTTCCTTTGGCACTTTTTAGTGATAGGTAAAATCTTATTATAAACATTAAAATAAGGAATACGTATGAAAATAGGTTTTGAGTCTCTTTATAGATCAAAATGAGTTGATTAGGCTTGAAATGTAACAAGTAATAATTGATACAAGGTATTGGAACATGAAATAATTAACATAACTATCCATGACAAACATGGTTGGAAAATATATATCAATTTAGGGATCAATAATTAAATAAAAAAAAACCGTAAGTGACCTAGGGTTTGATGTTCGAAGATTGGGTTTACCAAATGTTTAACCCTAAAATGGAATCTAGATTGGTGATATCTAGATTTATTAAAGGGGTATATCAAAATGAAATGGCACAAGGGTGATAATAAAATATATATTAGGTCAATTATATGCTAAACTCATATATAAGCATACACCAGATTTATTATGCTGAGATAGTCTAAATATAGAAAGTACAACTATGCTAGATATAGAAATGGCAAAGAAGTGAAGTAATTATGTTGTTTTGATGCTAATGCAATTTTGGATCTACAATAGGCTGAAATGAGGTAGGAAGGAGATTTTGGAACAATTATTATATTTTGGATTTGACACCTCTAGCTCTCTGGACAATAATGCCAACCTGGGATGATTATTTCAATGTTATTATCTAGGTTTAATGCTATTATCCTATATGAAATATATATTGAAACATAATGTGACCACCTAGATGTTTTTGGGTTTTTCTTTTCCTTCACTTTGGTGCTTTCAGATATGGGTCATGGATAGTTGTTGATTTTAAAATGGTAAAACCCTAACTTTCCATCTTCAATGTGATATTGGGGGAAAATGGGTTATTGGGCACATGGTGTTAAACTGACCTCAATGACCCCATTATCAAAGGACATTTATTATATAGCTAATAACATGAAGAGGGCCTCAAACTGATGTAGTTCTCTCTTACGTGCTGGCTTGTGCATAAATCATACAATGTGTGAAAAATAAGTAAAATAGTGACCTAACTTGTAACTTGGAAAATCAAGATCTTGAGCTACTCATTTATTAATTTAATCCTGTAGATGTGCATTCCCTATGACTAGTATGGAAATATAAATAGATAGGATAGTTTTATTTAATTAAATTCTCTTTAAATGTGCTTTTGTCTGAATGCTAGGTATTGATAGGTTGTGTAGGTGAGGAATGAATAAGGGTTGATCTTGTATTTATATCAATACTTTTGGAGTAATAAATCATATTAAAGCACTTAGGCTAACCATTAGGATATGTTTCATTTGTAAATTGGATGAATTTAGGGAATTGGACACTTGTGTCAAGACATGATAATAACATCAATACTATTATCTGACCTAGATGTTAATGTCCAAGGAGCAGGAGAAGAGGTACAAGTTCAAAACTTGTAGATATGGAATATGAGTACATTTTAAGCATTCCAAGAAAGATAAAAGACATGGGTCATCAATATAAGTCTAGTCAAACTAATATGTATAGGCTAAGGGGCACAAAGATAGAGCAAATACAAGACTTGTAGAAGTGAGAAAGTTAAAGAATTGAGAGAAACAACCAAGGTCTGATTTTGTCAACTGTACAAGATTAAGGTGCTATATAATCACAAAATATCATCTACAATAGGGTTTTATGTTTTATTATAAACTACCTTTTAGTTTTGACCCCTAGGAGGAAAATTTACATTTTTATTTATGAAAATTTATAAATGTTTTTGTAAGCAAGGTATTATTTTGGTAGCAAGAGGGAAGACAAAGAAGACTACCACTTTGATGATAATTATGTGAAGCTTCTCATAAAGGTTGTTTCCTCCCCTCCTTTTGGTTTCCCTTCAATTTGTTGTAATTTTTTTTCCCTTGGAATTTTGTTAAAAAAACCCCAATGTTAAATTTATTATGGTTCATGAATGGATATTCGTTTATGTAATATTGAGTAAATTTATCAATGTGGTGGTTTTGAAATGGTGGGTTATGAGCAAATATCCATAAGGCACAATTGTCTCTTTTTCATCTCATTTGTTATATACATGGTAAGGTTATTTAGGTTATGTATATTTTTTCTGTCTATTTTTTGGATGGCCTTGTTTTAAGGTAAACAATAATTAATTATAATAATGGTTATAACAAATAATTTAGGCTTAGGTTTAAAAATGTTGTGTTTAGGGTTTATCTTTTCATGATGTTTTTTTAGAATTTGGTTCAGACTTACATAACTAAAAACTCAATAAACCTTAAAAAACTTAATTCAATGATATTATTTTTTAATTCATTCAGGATCATTATTCATTGAGAGAGTTTAATTTTTATAGCCTTTCAATTTCCTATAAAAAAGGAGTTAAGGCATATCAATAGAATCCCAAAAATCTCTCAAGTTATCTCTTCAGCTTTATTTTCTCATAATCCTATCTACATGAGTTTTTTCATAACAACTCTTATTTACACCTAAGTATTAAACTCACAAATTAATATTATCTCACTAATTAAGTAAATATCACACTCACCTAACTATTAAAACACCATGGGAACACTAATGTCATAACATTCCCCCCTTAGTGTGTACATGGGAGAAGAGATACATATCTTATTGACGTTTCTATTTGAAAAACATTGCTTAGACTAGGTACAACTCTGTCAAGTTATCTCTTTACCCTTGTAAAGGCGTAATTATCCAACTAAATTTGGTCGGATCATTCCCATCCCCTGGGTGCTTGATTCTAAATCTACAAGATTCCTATAGCTTCTCAGGTATCTATATAACCATTCATTTTGATTTTAGCTTAAAATATTCTCCTTCCCTTGAAGAGTGCTTCTTTGGAACATGCCTATTTTCCAAACTATCAACAAAGGTTTATTTAACATGAAATGAAAACCTAAAAATATTGAAAAGGAAAAATAAGGAAAAACATGCCACTAATACATAAATTTTCCCCCTCGATGGTGGTTGATGAGAGGACACTAAAATTCCTCCTTCCTCCATTGCCTCCATCCTGCTTTTTTATGGTACTTAGAAAAATTTGTGTTGAGTCTCAAATGAATGTCATCTTTTATAATACAACCCCCAATAACATTGACACATTTTAAATAAGGATGTCAGTTTCAATTGATAATGCATCCTTTAAAAATATGTAGATGTTTGACTTTGACTATTTTGACATATATGTATATGATATTTATATATTATATAACACCTCAATCTTGTACACTTAGAAAAATCAAACCTTGGTTGTTTCTCTCAATTTTGGACCTTTCTTGCCTTCTGCAAGTCTTACATTTATTCTATCTTGTGCTCCTTGGCCTATCTATTAATTTGACTAGTCTTATGCTAATGACCCAAGCATTTTATCTTGCCCATAATGCTTAAAATGTAATTATCTTCCACCTCTGCAAGTTCTAATCTAGTATCTACTTTCCTTCTCCTTAAACACTAACATTTGGGATAGACACTAGCATCAACACTAGTGTCCTAACTCGATGCAAGTGTCTAGTGACCTAAAATCATCTATTTTGTAAATGAAACATATCTTAATGGTCAAACTAAGTGTTTTACTGTGAGTTAATTCTTCAAAGGTATTGATATAAATACAATATCAACATTCATTTATTCCTCACCTAGCATACATGGGAAAATTCCTAGTATTCAAACTAAAGAGCATTTAATTGAGCAAAGTTTCCTTATTTTCTCCTATTACCATACTAGTGATAGGGAAAACACATACACATGTTTGAATTATTAAAGGAAAAGCCAAAGAGCCCAATTTTAAAAGTTATAAGCTATGTCATTATTTTATTTGATTTGCACATATCACATGATTGACACACAAGCCAACATATATGGGAGAACTACATTAGTCTAAGGCCTTTGAAGTATTGGCTATGTAGGTGACACTCACTGATAAAGGGGTCTTTGGGGTCATCTCAAAATCATGTGATTATTATAAATTAAATTTTCATCCTTTGGAAGGTAGTTCAAGCCTTCCAAATTTGATGAAACATGAAAACACCTCAAGGTTGTGGGTACTTTATTGGAGAGGTAAATCTCTAAGTTAAAGGGCTAGCTCCCCTTGATGAATCACTTAGAATCAAACACTACTCTAACATTTTCTAGGAAAAGGGAGAGAAACCTACTCTAATGGGGGTGAGGCACCAAATATTAATTTGTCACTACTAACCAACTACAATTTCACTCGAAACAAGCAACCAACCTACACATGACAATAATCCAAATCTATCTCTCTACATCAATGTTTCTCATGAAGGTTTGTGAAGCAAGCTTGAGCTATAAGGACTAGTAGAGAGGTCATGACATGATACTAATTAAAGAAAACTCAATAAAATCATACACACTTCATTTGAACACTTCAAGAGACCTGTAAAAAGACTTTCAAACTGAATATTTATGCTACTAAGGACAACATGCCAAGGAAGTAAATCTATCACTTAAAAAAATTAACTAGTCAAACATGCACATTGAAACTAGTCTATAGAGAAGGTAAGAATATTTTATTCTTCATTTATCAAAGGCTACAAATGGTCAAAGCTTCACCATACCCAGGTGGAGGATACAAAATTAGCCAATTAAGGCTCAATATATAGAGAAAGTGAGAGAAGAAAGAGATAAGGGCATAGGAGAGAGAGAGTTGACAAGTGTCTCATGAGTTATAAATAAGAGAGGAGATATGAAACTATTTTAATAGGTCCTAAAGGCTTGTGTATATCCTCTAAATATGCACCCTTAATCCAAATGGTGTAGGAGTTAGAATGCTTGTTTGACACCTTGACTTGTTCTCCAAAACTGCCCTTTGCTTTGGCTTGTTGAATGATAAGTGGCCATATTGATGGTCAGATCATGTTGAGTTACACATTTTATCTACTCTTGACACCTCTCATCTGATCTATTTAGGTTCTCTTTGACACATCACTTCATCCTCTTACTAGGTATCTAGAAGACTCTTCATCTCTTTAGGCCAATCTTGCATACAAGTGTCAAAACTTGAATTCAACTTATTAAATAATCCTATCTTCATGGATGGAATATCCAACTCATACTCGACCTGAAATAATTCATTTGGAAATCTAAAATCAACCCCAAGAACTTGTTCTACACACAAAGCTCCAAATTAGCTTCATTCTTTGTAGCCCTAAAATCATGCAAACCCCCTTGTGTATAGAGTTTTACAAATAGTAATAATAATATAAATTCATATTATAGGACCTGGTATGGCCTTATATCTCCATTCAAATTTTTAGGTCTTGATCTTGAGTGATAGTGCCATTTTTATACCTTTCTCTCTCCTAGCTAGGTCTTAATTAGGCCTCCCTATCTAAAGACTAAAATTTGGTTCCAAAAAATTCCCATACATTCCAAACCTAAAATAAACATGTGATTCAGTTAGATGACATCCTGAGGGTCCTCCATGTCAATTTTGAGATTCTGACACTTTGTACAGAGCTCTAAAGTAGCTTAGAATAACCTTCTTTATCTTATTTTATATAGTTTCATACCTATAAGTAAAAAATAGTGGCATGGGGTGATGCTCAAGGGTGTTTTGAAGAATATATAGGTCTTTTTTTAGCTCATTCAATTCATCTTGGGTGTTTATAAACACCATATCCTCAATCAGGTCATTTTGGCTCTCCTAGGCAACATGAAAGTGCATCAAGGTCTTACTGATGACTCATAAAGATTAGGGAATTAATTAACCAACCAATTATACATATTTCAAGTACAAAAGCTTAGATAACTATACCTAGGAGCCTAAGGTCCCATGCAAAATCTTCTTAATATACCAAGTAAGGAAAGGTGACCTCTCAAGCTGGCAGGCTGTATTTGTGAGGGTTGAAAGAGAAATGAGGTCTATGTGTGACTATTTCAGATTAGTATTGAATTTATAATGACCTAAAAATGTTAATGACATCTACCTTTACTCTCTCCCATGATTCTCTTGTTACATCTTGTTGTTCCCAAAATACGTCACTCATTTTTGGGGACAACATATCAACTATTTTGGTCCTGCAGGCCAAAATTCTCTCTTCCCTTCTCAAAAAATATTTTGAGCACTCAAGTTCTTCAATTATTCAATAATTTTTATTCAAGGGACTCATAGGTTCAATGGGTTTAACAACTTCAATAGGGGAGCTCTCACAAAGGACAAGTTCCAAACACTTAGACAGTTTCAAGGTTGGTTCAACATCAAGGTTCAACCAAAAGGTCCATCAGCAAGCTTCAAACAAATGGAATGAACCATTGAACCATTGAACCCTGCCTCCAAAGGTTTAAAGGTTTAATGGGTTCAAAGGTTCAATGAGATCGGTAGACTTAAAGAGTTAAGCGCTTCGGCAAGTTCAAAGTTCAACCGCTTTGGAAAGTTCAACAGCTTTAAAGGACTTAAAGAAAAGAAGACTTCAAAGAACAAAAGATTGAACTATTGAACCTTGAACCAAAAGAGTTCAAAGTTTAAAGGTTCAATGAGTTTAATAAAGTTTTATAGACTTATAAGAACAAAGGATTCGAAGAGCTAAGAAAAAAAGGTTGAATCGATTGAACCTTGAACCAAAATGGTTTAAAGTTCAAAGGTTCAATGAGTTCAACAAAAAAGAAAAAGATCCAAAAACTTTGAAGGACCAAAGGATTTAGAGAAAGAGAATGAACCATTGAACTTTGAATCAAAATGGTTCAAAGTTTAAAGGTTCAAGGAAGCTTCGAGCGAAGGAAGGAAGCGAAAGATAAGCGATTGAACCAAGGAGCCGATAGGACCGCCTGAACTGTTGAACCATTGAACCAATGCACTCTCATGGTTCAAAGGTTCAAGGTTCAAAGTGGTTCAAGCGACTAGAAACCAGTGACATCCCCATAGATGTCAAATTTAGGGTAATGAAATATCTATTGATTTTCATATATGGTGCGGACCCTGTAAACAAATTCAATGACCAGCCAAAGAAGAAGTTGAAAGAGCCAGTAGAAAGGGAAGAGATAGCTTGAGATCTCAGATCATGAGGAAGAGACAAAATAAAAGGAAAGGGAGAATGATGCAGGAAGACTAGAAATATCTATGTTGGAGTTATTTCTGGTAGGTGAAACAGTCCACCATGTGGACATCAAAGAGTGCGAGCACTCAAGGACGTGGCCTATTTTTCTCCATTGAGTAAAGGCAAAATGGATAGCTGCACACATATCAAGAAGAGGACTAGGCAGCCCATACTTCAGAAAGAGACATTTGAGATGAATTGATATGCCATAGTTAAGGCCGATGCCCTATTTCAGTATGGCCCCTTGACAGAACTAAAAATGCATTCAAGGCATTGAATGTAGCATGGGCCATTCCATGAAACAAAGCACCCAAGTCTTTCTTGGAGTGTTATATATTGTAATCTCTTATTTTATGCAAGGGAGATCTTTTTGTTATCAGAAGCAAAACTCTACCCAAATTGAAAGGCATTATTGAGACTTTGAGCTTAGATTGTTAATCATATTTCATTATTTGAATGAGAAAGCAAATGACTTTTCAGACTTTGTGTTGGAATAGCTTGTATTGTTGAGGAAATTATTCTTATGTCTGTTTCCTGAATGCGTTCTTGTCCATTTAATTAAATAAGTAGAACTAGTGGAAGTAACCTGAAAGGTATCCTGAAGCCAATTGTGGGAAGACTTTGAGCTGCCATAATTGTCTTTAGTGTGTGTGTTTTCAGTTTGTTTCTGTGTAAAGGATCTTGAGATGACTTTGTGCTCCCATTGTCTTTTACATTTCACTCTTTGGTAGTTGAGGTGGAGACTTTGTGCTACACCTCATTCTGCTAGTTATTGCACCCTATTACATTTGCTTATCACTACCGAAAAGAATTCCTACTATTTACTGTAGACCACTTATGAAAGAAGAGAAGTGCCTTCTATCATTTCACTAGGATTTATCCTTTGTCTGTGAACATCATCTCTAAAAAAAGAGATATGGATGGTGTTATCCTACCCCTGAGTGTTATTTTCAGCTTATTTATAGTGTATATATATAGTATATAGTATCTTATAGTTATAGGGAACCTCCCCTTGATGAGAGGAGAGATTTATCCCCTTTTGATGTGGCAAACCTACACATTTGGCTGATCAATCTCCTTATGATGTGGTTGAAATCACCTATTTTTCCCATTAGTTAGCTGGTGACAAAATATTCACCCAACAGTTTTTGGCAACTTTGCTGGGGATGAATGCGCAGTTTGAATCCTCAAGCTTCAAATTGAAGGAGTGCTAGCTCTTTTCCATTTTTTTTTTACAATCTAGCAAATCCACGATATACGTGAAGCTAGAGATCTAAAGGTATTGTTGACCCTGTATTCGAGTTGGTACAACAAAGTGATTTTGATCTTTTCCCTTCACCATCTCACCTTCAGCAAACCAGGAGTTTTCCTCCTACAAAAGTTAGGTCTCCATTACCAGGCAAAGCATCTATTTTTGTTGTTAGCAGAGCTTTGTCAATACATACCCCTCAAATATTTTTTATCCCTCCGTTTAGTAGTCAAATAATGGCAGTTCAAGGCCCTTGGGGTAACTCTTTTGGTCTACTCAATTTAACTCCACCTCTACATGAGCTACCTCACAGTTTTAGGAAGAATTTCCCCAAGTTCTTTGGTGATGGGAGAGTTCATCCTGACGAACATATTACAGCCTTTAGCATAGACTATGGCGTGATAGGTGTGGAGTATGAGGATGTAGCAGTCAGGTTATTTATGGAGACATTACAAGGTGCTATTAAAAACTAGTTTTATCATCTACAAGCACAAACTGTGACTGACTGGAACACCCTCAAAGAAAAATTTGAAGCCATGTTCAAGCCTATAGAAGATGCACATGCCCTACTAGCCCAGATGACATAAATGAAGAAAGAACCTCATGAACCTATGAGAGATTTCATAGCCAATTTTGACAAGCTAAGGAATAGGATTCTCACAATTGCTCAGCCAACAACTGAGAATCTCAAATGCTTCTTCATCAACTCACAACTACTTGAAGTGAGTTTTCTATTGAGACAGGCTGGCCACATAGACCTTACTGCAGCTCAAAATTTGGCCACTGAGGTGGAAGATGATCTTATCTTGGTAGGAAAGATAAGAAGAGATCCTAATAGAGGCATGTTGTCCCCAAAAAATTCCACTCATTTTTGGGACAACCTACAGACCAAAATTTCTCTCTCCCATTCTCAAATTTGTTCTGAGCTTTCAAATTCCTCATTTTAAAGCTTTTTCCATGAAAGGGATTCACAGGTTCAACAGGTTAAAAAAGCTTATGCAGGAAAGTTCAGTCAAAAGAACAAGCTTCTAACACTCAGTTGTTTCTAGGATTGGTTTAGTGCCTCAGTTCAATCAAAAGGTTTTCAAACGACAAATGATAAAGGACTTAGGCTTGAACCATTGAAATTTGAACCACTTTGGTTCAAAGGTTCAATGGGTTCAATGACCAAGTTGGTTCAACGCGCTTGGTGCAAAAGAACAAAAGGCTAGCCAAATAACGAACAATGAACTGATTGAACCAAAGTTGGTTCAATCGAAAGGTTCAAGGGGCTTCAACAGATGAACCATTGAACTGTTGAACCAAAAGGTTCAACGGGTTTAAGGTTCAAAGGTTCAACCAAGGAGCGAAGAAGTGATTGAACCAAGGAGTAATAAAACAAAGAGACAAAATGAACCAATGAATCGATGAACTTTTAGTGGTTCAATGGGTTCAAAGTTCAACATGGTTCAAGCAACAATCAACCAATGACATCCACGCAGATGTCAAATTTAAGGTAAGAGAATATTCGTTGAAATTCAAATAAAGGATAGAACTTGAAGGAAGAACCAAGTGACTGGCTAGAAAGATAGCTCAATAGCTCAAATCGCAGCAGGAAGAGACAAAGCTGAAAAAGCCTGACTGAAGAGAAAAGCTTGTGGAAAAGTGCTCGATGAAAAAAGATAAAGTGCAGCGAAATACGTCACGTGTCCTATTATGGCTTAGCGAAACGTGACAAGTGTTTGCATCCGTGTTCCACTTTTGGAGTTGCTCAAGCAAAACATGTCGTTGACTCCATTTTTCATGAGTTTCTAATGAGTTTCATAACAGCAGAACTTACCACTTGTCAAAGACGCAGAAAGGACCCCCTAAAGACTTAGGCAAGAAGGGCTATAAAGAGCAAAGAAGTGCTTAAGTAGTGAAGAGAGGAGCGAGACCGAAGGACCAAAAATATCTTCAAAAGAGTTATTCCTAGAAGGTGAAATAGTGGATCAAGTAGACTTTTGAATGCACCAAACCAAGGATGCGACCTATTTTCTTCCATAAAGTAAAGACAAATACGCAAAGGACCAGATAGTCCATATTAAGGAGAGGACATATGGGATAAAATAGTTAAGACAGCTGCCCTATTTTCAATGCAGTCCTTTGACAAACTTTAAAATGCCTTCAAGGAATTGAATGCATGGCATGGGCCGTTCTTTGAAAAACAAGCGCCCAAGTCTTTCTTGGGGCTCTATATATTGTAATCTCTCATTTGTTGTAAAGGGGGACTTCTCATTTTTACAAGAACGAAACTCTGCCCATTTTGAAAGAAGAAGACTAAAACTTTGAGCTCAAGTTGTAATTTCATTTTCCTTGTTATTTGAATGAGAAAGCAGGTTTTTCCAGACTTTGTGCTGTTCTGACTTGTTTCATCTGAAAGTGTCCTTATTCATTTAATTTGGTGCACAGAATTAGTAAAGGTAATAAAGAAGTGTCATGAAACCAATTGTGAGAAGACTTTGTGCTTTCACAATTGATTTCAGTCTGTGTTTTCCTTTTCTTTTTGTGTTGAGGATTCTAGGGTGACTTTGTGCCCCCATTATCCTTTGTGACATACTCTTTAGGTAGTCGAGGTGGAGACTTTGTGCTACATTTCAGGCTGTTGGTTACTCTACACCTTTGGTTACCTGTTATCAAAAAGATTCATGTTGCCTACAAGAATAAGCACTTCTGAAAGAAGAGAAGTGCCTTCTGTCGCTTCACCAAGATTTCTACTATCTAGGAAGGGATTTGGCTCTTGGCTGAAAGTTGCTTCTAAAAGAAGAAAAGCTCCTTCCCCATCACCTAGTATTTCTCCTCTATTTTTCAGCATCATCTCTGAAAGAAGAGAGATGGATGGTTTGTCCTACCCCCTGTGTCTTATTTTCTGTACACACACACACACACACACACAGATATATATATAGCCTCTTGCATATCCTGCATATCTATAGAGAACCTCCCCTTGATGAGAGGAGAGATTTATCTCCTATTGATGTAGTAAACCTACACATTTGGCCGACCCATATCCCTATGCTATGGTGATAGAAAATATTTTGAATGCCAGTTAGCTGGTTGACAAAATATTCACCCAATAGTTTTTGGCAACTCCGCTAGGGACACAGTAATTTTGTGCAATTTGGAACCTTAAGTTTCAGATTGAAACATCACCTGTGTCTTACCCATAATCATTATAACCCTTATCCATTATAGATTTTGGTGACTCCCATCTGGGTCTTACCCATTATTCTTATAGCTTTACCATTTTCATCCATCTCCATTATATTATCTGGTTTGCAAAACCAGAGTTGCTAGGAAAGAAAGTGCAGTTTGAAGCCTCAAGCTTTAAGCTGAGGCAGGGCTAGTTTTTTTTCCATTTTTGTCCTATAATCTGATAACTCCACTTAGATGTGTTATCCCTATTTTTCATAATCCAATCATGGCAGTTTGAGGCCCCTGGGGTAACTCATTTGACCCACTTAATCTAACTTCACCCCTGCATGAGCTACCACTCAGTTCAAGAATTTTTTTCCCCAAACTCTTTGGTGATGGGAGAGTTCACCCTGATAAACACATTGTAGCTTTTAGCATAGCTTGTGGTGTGATAGGGGTGGAATTTGAAGATGTGGTAGTCAAGATTTTTGTGGAGACACTACAAGGTGCTACTGCAGACTAGTTTTACCATCTACAGACCAGATCAGTGACTAGCTAGGACACTATCAAAGGTAAATTTGAAGCCAAGTTCAGGCCAGCAAAGGATGCACATGCTCTGCTAGACCAGCTCACACAAATGAAGAAAGAGCCCTGTGAGCATATGAGGGACTTCATTACCAGGTTCAACAAGTTGAGGCACAAGATTCCCATGATCGCCCAGTCGACACCTCAGAATCTCATTTGTTTCTTCATCAACTCACAGCTGCCTAAAGTGAGTTTTCTGTTGAGATGGGCTAGACATATAAACCTTGAGGTTGCTCAGGACTTGGCCACTGAGTTAGAAGATGACCTTATCTTGGCTAGAAAGATAAGAAGGGATTCACACAGAGGCGCATCTTCCTTATATTTTGATAACTCACCTGTAGCCACCACTAATCTAATGGTGCAGAAGCTAGCAAATGAAGTGTTGGCCCTTAGAAGACAAATGGCACAAGGAATGTCATCTGCTCCTTCATACAGAGATGTACCAAGGAGGACATTCTCTAATTTGGCACATCAAGGGCAACCCAATCGTCTTCCTCCCCCATAGAGGAACCTTGCCATTAAAGCAACTCCAACCAACTCAGCAGTTGGGTATTTGAAAATAGAGCATGATTTCTCTTTCCAACCTGAGTTTAATCAAGAAAATGATGCTGGTCTCTTCACAGAGGATCAAGAAGAGTCAGCTGGAGACTCCCACATCAGTTTCCTGGATTATCAGGATGAACCCAAAAGTAAAGGTGGAGCATCCGAGGGATCATATGCTATGATCACCCAGTCCCATAATTAGTCAAATCAATAAGCTAATAAAGGAGAAATATAGGAGTGACCTCAGCCCACAATTTTGATTGCTAAGAGTGGGACCACTCTGCCTATCCAGTCGAAGGACCCAGTGATCACTGAGAAAGTAAGTATCCTAAACATCTTTGCACCTTCTACTTCAACTTTGTAGATCAGTCCTCCCACCCCTCCCATAAACCAAAAAGAAGAACTCCCATCCCTTGTGCCTTGTCCAATCTAGCCATTTGACATAATTGATCATGTCAAATGTGTCAAGACCCAAACGGCTACCCCTGCAGCCCAAATTTTGTTTGAGTCTTCAGGCAGGGATGAAATAGCAAAAGAATTGGTGGAGTGCAACATAAGTACAGGAGAACCCTCCCTCCCAAATAAAGAAGAATCTGAGATATTTGAGGGGGAAAATCAAGACATGTACTGGGCTGAGTTATCAGGACAACAAATTATGGTATTGGACCATACCGTTGCGCTCCAAAATCAGGTAGAGGAACTCTTTGTAGGGAGAGTAAGGAGTTATGGTTTTTAGTTTGAAGACCACGTCCTACCTTAAAGCAAGAAGAAGAAAAGGCCAAGAGGAAGACGCAAAAAATTAGTTTCCTGATGGAAAGTTCCATTTTCCCGTCATCATTTTTGGGGACAAAATGGTTTCCTGTTGGTTTATTAGGATGGCACACCATTTTCACTGTCTCGTAGTGGGCAGCATCTAAAGCACTTCAAATCTTGAGGCATTAGATAAGATCATCTATACATATGTATATTTGTATAGTCTTTAGTTCTATTTTGTGCTTTTTGTTTTCATTTTTTGGAACCTTTTTTTTTGGGTAGCATGAATCTGTAGCCCAATGGCACGCTTCTATGGCACTGGAGATTCTGGATTCTACTCCCTTCAATTGATTTTTGCAATAGAAGGAAGTTCCCCAACTGGAGCCAGCTGTTGTCCCCGAAAAATGCCACTCATTTTTGGGACAACCTACAGACCAAAATTTCTCTCCCCTTCTCAAATTTATTTTGAGCTTTCAAATTCCTCATTTTTAAGCTTTTTTCATGAAGGGGATTCACAGGTTCAACAGGTTAAAAAAGCTTCTGCAGACAAGTTCAGTGAAAAGAATAAGCTTCTAACACTCAGTTGTTTCCAGGATTGGTTCAGTGCCTCAGTTTAATCAAAAGGTTTTCAATCGGCAAATGATAAAGGACTTAGGCTTGAACCATTGAACTTTGAACCACTTTGGTTCAAAGGTTCAATGGGTTCAACGACCAAGTTGGTTCAACGCGCTTGGTGCAAAAGAACAAAAGGCTAGCCAAATAATGAAGAATGAACCGTTGAACCAAAGTTGGTTCAATCGGTTGGTTCAATCAAAAGGTTCAAGGGGCTTCAATGGATGAACCATTGAATCGTTGAATCAAAAGGTTCAATGGGTTCAAGGTTCAAAGGTTCAACCAAGGAGAAAATAAGTGATTGAATCAAGAAGCGATAAAACAAAGAGACAAAATAAACCAATGAATTGATGAACTTTCAGTGGTTCAACGGGTTCAAAGTTCAACATGGTTCAAGCAACAGTCAACCAATGATGTCTCCGCAGACGTCAAATTTAAGGTAAGGGAATATTCATTGAAATTCAAATAAAATGCAAAACTTGAAGGAAGAACCAAGCAACTGGCTGGAAAGATAACCTGATAGCTCAAATCGCAGCAGGAAGAGACAAAGCTAGAAAAGCTTGACTAAAGAGAAAAATCTATGGAAAAGTGCTCGATGAAAAAAGACAAAGTGCAGCAAAATACGTCACGTGTTCTGTTATGGCTCAGTAGAACGTGACAAGTGTTTGCATCCATGTTCCCCTTTTGGAGTTGCTCATGCAAAACGTGTCGTGGACTCCATTTTCTATGACTTTCTAATGAGTTTCATAATAACAGAACTTACCACTTGTCAAAGATGCAGAAAGGACCCCCTGAATACTTAGGCAAGAAGGGCTATAAAGAGCAAAGAAGTGCTTAAGTAGTGAAGAGAGGAGCGAGACCAAAGGATCAAAAATATCCTCAAAAGAGTTATTCTTAGAAGGTGAAACAGTGGATCGAGTAGACTTCTGAGTGCACCAAACCAAGGACGTGACCTATTTTCTTCCATAAAGTAAATACAAATATGCAAAGGAACAAACAGTCCATATTAAGTAGAAGACATATGGGATAAAATAGTTAAGACAACTGCCCTATTTTCAATGCAGTCCTTTGACAAACTTGAAAATGCCTTCAAGGCATTGAATGCATGGCATGGGCCATTTTTTGAAAAATAAGCGCCCAAGTCTTTCTTGGGGCTCTATATATTGTAATCTCTTATTTGTTGTAAAGGGGGACTTCTCATTTTTACAAGAATGAAACTCTGCCCATTTTGAAAGAAGACTGAGACTTTGAGCTTAGGTTGTAATTTCATTTTCCTTGTTGTTTGAATGAGAAAGCAGGTTTTTCAAGACTTTGTGCTATTCTAACTTGTGTCATCTGAAAGTGTCCTTATTCATTTAATTTGGTGCACAAAATTAGTAAAAGTAATAAAGAAATGTCCTGAAACCAACTGTGAGAAGACTTTGTGCTTTCACAGTTGATTTCAATTTGTGTTTTTCTTTCCTTTTTGTGTTGAAGATTCTGGGGTGACTTTGTGCCCCCATTATCCTTTGTGACATACTCTTTGGGTAGTCGAGGTGGAGACTTTATGCTACATTTTAGGGTACTAGTTACTCTGCACCTTTGGTTACCTGTTATCAGAAAGATTCATGTTGCCTACAAGAATAAGCACTTCTAAAAGAAGATAAGTGCCTTCTATCACTTTACCAAGATTTATACTATCTAGGAAGAGATTTGGCTTTTAGCTAAAAGTTGCTTCTGAAAGAAGAGAAGCTCCTTCCCCATCACCCAATATTTCTCCTCTATTTGTCAGCATCATCTCTGAAAGAAGAGATATGGATGGTTTGTCCTACCCCCTGTGTCTTATTTTCTATATATATATATATATATATATATATAGCCTCCTGCATATCCTACATATCTATAGGGAACCTCCCCTTGATGAGAGGAGAGATTTGTCTCCTACTGATGCAGTAAACTTGCACATCTAGCCGACCCATCTCCCTATGCTGTGGTGATAGAAATTATTTTGAATGCCAGTTAGCTAGTCGACAAAATATTCACCCAACAAGGCAAATCTTCTTCATCTTATGAATATTCATCTACAAACACCACTAATCCAATGGTGTAAAAGCAAGAAAATGAGTTGCTAGCTCTCAGAAAGCAAATGGTGTAAGGAATGTCTGCTCCTCCTTCATACTGAGAATACCAAGGAGGACATTCCCTAATCAGTCATACCAAGGCAATGCCACCAAGAATCAAGGACAACCAAATCATCTTCTTCCCCCATAGGGGAAACTTGCCATTGAAGCACCTCTAACCAATTTAGTAGTTGGATATCTCAAAATAGAATCTGATTTCTCCTTCTAGCCTGAGTTGAACCTAGAAAATGACGCTGATCTCTTCACAAAAAACCAAGAAGAATCAATTGGCGACTCCAACATTGGTTTCTTAAACTACCATAGTGAACCCAAAAGTAAATGCAAAGTGTTTGATGGGTCATACGCTATATTCACCCAGTCCTAGAACTAGTTATCCCAACAAGCTGATAAAGAAAAAATAGAGGAGCGACCTCAACCAGTAATTTCAATTGTTAAGTAGGGAGCCACTCTGCCTTTTCAATCAAAAGACCTAATGATCACTAAAAAAGTAAGTACCTTAAGTATGCCTTCACCTTCAAATTCAATTTCACAGATCAGTACCCCCTCCTAAAAACCAAAAAGATGAACTACCTTTGTATATTCCTAATTCATTTTAGACATTCGATATAATTGACCATGTCAAGAAAATCAAAATTCAAATATCTGAATTTGAATTCTTGCAATCCAACCTTGAGCAGTTGGTTAAGTTGGTTTAATGTGTAAAGAATAGAACCATCCTTGTAGGACCAGTTATTCTAAAGGTGAATCCCACATCCACTCAGAATAACCTTGTCATTACTCCTCTTGCTACTCCTGGAAAGATAGAACCATTTTATGTCTCCCTGATAATAAATGAACACCAGCTGAACAATTATATTATAGACTCATGTGTGTCTGACAATGTCATGCCTACCAAAGTAGCAGAATCTCTTGGTCTCACACTGATCAAGACATTTAAGAGATGTTTCTCTATGGATAAAAAATAAGTGCCACTACTAGGACAAATCAAGGATGCCCAATTTGTATTTGTGACATTCCCAAACAAGAGAATTAAGATGACAGTCCTGGTGGCTGACATCCTAGCCTCATATAGCATTCTTCTTAGGCAAAATTTTTGGAAGGATTTTGGTGGTGAGTTAAGTATGGACCTGTCTGAAGCAAGGATCCCAGTCAAAGGCATCTGTAGAGATTACTTCTTGAGAAGGAGGCAAAAGACGTTGTCACTCAAACATCAGTGCTTGAAGCTCAAATTTTGTTTTAGTCTTCAGGCATGGGTAATTACTTCATGACTACAGAGGATGTTCTAGTCCTAACTGATGAAACTTCTAAAGATGATAATCTAAAAATTGGTTCAGACAAAATAGCAGAAGACTTAATAAAGCATAGTGCAAGCTCAGAGGAATATTCCCCTCCAAACGAAGAAAAATCTAATGAAAGGTTAGTTTTTGATAATGTGTGGATTCTCAAATTCGATGGTAGTTATTCTTCTACTGACTCAAGAGTCAAGATTGTGTTGATATCTCCTCAAGGAGATATTTTCCCTTATTCTTATAAATTTTAGTTTAGCAACACCAATAATACTGCTAAATATGAATCACTACTGCTCAGATTGAAGGCCACTCAAGATAGGGGCATCAAAATCTTTCATGCCAAAGGAGATGTTGAGTTGGTGGTTTGCCAGGTCAAGAACCTATACCAAATCAAAAATAAGAGATTGGTGCCATTACCACAATCTAGTTTAGGATCAAATTGAAAGCTTTGATACTTTCAATATCTCTATAGTACTCAAAGAATTTAATGACTAAGCTGATGCATTAGATATTTTGATAACTCTTTTGGTCCTCACCTAGATTTTAAGGGAGATAAGTACACTATCAAACTGGTCTTTCAACCAAGTGTCCCTGACAATGCCAATCATTGGTAAGTATTCAATGGTGATAATCAATTCATCACCTTTCTGGAAAAAAAGACAACTTTGAATAGCTTCACTTTGAAGGCAGTGAGCCTCAAAAACTTGAATCAGCCCCTAAAACAAGTTCAGACACAGGTGAAGAATTCCTATAGCTAAAAGGGAATAAAATTCCTAAAAGATTGGTTTCCCTTGAGAAACTATTTGATAAGCATGATAGGTTTATCAAATAGCAACAAATGGATTCAAGCTCCTCCCAAGAGTTTGATCAAATAAATTTAGGTACTAAGGAAAATTACAAGATGGTGAACATTGAAAAATATTACACTCCTGAGGAGAAGCTCAAATTTACTGCCCTGCTTCACCAATACATGTATGTTCTAACATACTCCTATGATAATCTAAAGTCACTCAGACTTGAGGAAATTCACCATAAAATTCCTCTCAAGAGTGATTTGGTGCCTTACAAGTAGAAATCTTGATAGTATAATCCAAAGATATTAGGTACTATTCTGTTTGAAATATAGAAAATACTGAACGCTAGAATAATTTTTCCAATCCATCATTCCACATGGATTATAAACATAATTCCTGTGAGAAAAAAAGAATGGTGAAATTCTCCTCTGCATGGACTTCAAAAATTTGAATCAGTCATCTTTAAAGGATAATTACCCTATGCCCATCATAGATCAAGTCCTTTAGACGATGACTGGTTTAGAGATGTTATCAATATTGGATGACTTTTCAGGGTACAATCAAGTGGAAGTTGGTGAAGCAGACCAACATAAGATTGCCTTCACCACACCCTGGGGCACCTTTGTGTATCGAAAGATGCTATTTGGCCTAATAAATGCTGGTGCCACTTTTCAGAGAAAAATGGACCTTGCTTTCAAAGACAAAATGGGTAAGTTCATTATGGTGTACCTTGATGATTTAACAGTCTTTTCCAAGCATCGTCCTGATCATGTGTACCATTTGCAACAAATGCTGGAATGATGTCGCCAAAATGGCATTTCTCTAAATCCCAAGAAGTCTATTTTTGGCGTAACAAAAAGGAAACTTATTGGACACATTGTATCCTTAGAAGGCATAAAAATTGACTCAAAAAGAGTCAAATCCATCCAGGAGCTTACTCTGCCCACAAGTAAGACTGCAGTTCACTCTTTCTTTGGAAAGGTGAATTTTTTATGAAGGTTCATTCCTGAGTTCACCGAGAAGACTCACCACATTGTGAACATGGTGAAGGGAAAGTCCACTTTTAGCTGGATTAAAGAAGGTAAATTGGCATTTTGAGACATCAAGATAATTATCACCCATGCCCCAATTTTGGTTTGTCCAGATTACACCAAAAGATTTATAATGTATAGTTATGCTTCTGAACACACACTTTTAGCAATTCTAGTTTAGTAGAACCAAGAAGGTGTGGAATCTCCCATATCCTTCATGAGCTATCCTCTCAAAACTCATGAGCTGAAGTATTCAAACATGGAGAAGCATGCTTATGCAGTGGTAAAGGTGGTAAAGCACTTCCATTTTTACATCTTAAACTCACACATTATTGCCCTAGTTCTTGATACCACAATCAAATCTATATTAACTCAGCATGAGTTTGGAACCAAAAGGGGAAATTAGATACTAAAATCTAGGAGTTTGATCTAGTTATCAAACCAACAAAGATTATACGGGGAAGGGGCCTCTGCTAATTGATTGCTAATAATAGACTAGAAGAAACAAGGCATGAAGAAGTAGAAATTGAAGACACGCCAACAGTCCTCTTTGTCTCCACCACAAATGATTGGTATTCGAGTATTGCTCATTTATTTACTTATGGTGAGTGTCCTACTCTCCTGTCTCATAAATAAAAGAGGACTGTTAAGTTAAAAGTTTTCAATTTTGTCTTATGAGACATCAGCCTATATAAGAGGAACCTCGATGGAGTGTTTCTTCACTACGTGGATAAAGAGCAGCAGAACTAACTTTTGGAGTCCTTCCATTATCTAGCCTGTGGAGGACATTTTTTTACACCTGTAACTACCCATAAGATTTTTTGATCCAGGTATTACTGGCCTACTTTGTTTTAAGATGCATACAAATGGGTACAAAGATGTGAGCTGTGCCAATAGTTCATTGGAAGACCTAAGTTAGTTGCTTTGCCCCTTAAGCCAGTGGTAACAGAAGAGCCATTTCAGCAATGAAGAATCAATTTTATTGGTGTTGTAAATCCATCTTCAAGTGCTGGACATGATTATGTCCTCACAACCACTGATTACTTCACCAAATGGGTGGAACCTATTCTAGCCAAGCATGCTACTTCAGAACTCGTATGCAATTTCCTCAAAGAAAACATGATTTCTAGGTTTGGGGTCCCAACCAAGATTGTGATAGACAATATAGCGTATTTCTCTTCCCATGAGATCAATTAGTTCTAATTTTATTATGGGATTACCATCTCCCACTCTGATTATTTTCCATAAAGGAATGGCCAAGCAGAATCAAGTAACAAAAACCTGGTGACCATCATCAGGAAGCTAGTTGATGACAATCAAAGAACCTGGCATAAAGCATTGGTTGATGCTTTATGAGTAGAAAAAATTACATCCAAGAGGATGATAGGTATGTCACCATTCCAACTTTTGTATGGTCTCAATGTAGAGATACCAATCACCCTGGAATTGTCAGCACTAAAACTGGCAAAGGCAGTCGAAGATCAAACATATGAAAGCTCCATCGACAAAAAGATCATGTGCCTGACTGATATGGATGAGCAATGAACTATGGTGGTGGACCAAATTGCTATGCATCAAAGTCTAGTGAAGAAGCTCTTTGCCCAGAAAGTAAAAAATCATGATTTCTAGATTGGAGACCAAGTCCTATTATGGGACAAGAGAACAGAACCAAAGGGAATGCATGGGAAATTTGATTCCCTATGGAGAGGCCATTTGCTATTCATCAGTTCAGTGGTGAAAATAGTTTCCTAATGAAGTATCAAGATGGCACGCCCTTTTCTTTGCCTCACAGTGGGCAGCATCTAAAGCACTTCAATTCTTGAAGTATCAAATAAGTTCAGTTGTACATTTTGTTGGGTGAATATTTTGTCACCAACATACTAATGAGCAAAATAGGTCTGATCAACCATAACAAGGAAGATTGGTTGGCCAAATGTGTAGATTTACCACATTAAAAGGGGACAAATCTCTCCTCTCATCAAGGGGAGGTTCCCTATAAGTATGAAGGGGCTATATATTTGCTAATTTACTATAAATAAGCTGAAAATAACACTCAGGGGTAGGATAACACCATCTATCTATCTTTTTTTAGAGATGATGTTCACCAATCAAAGGATAAATCTTGAATAAATGATAGAAGGCACTCCTCTTCTTTTAGAAGTGTTTTTCAACAAACAACAGGAACCTTTCGAGTAGTGACAAGTAACTGTAATAGGGCGTAGTAACACAATAAGATGAAATGTAGCACAAAGTCTCCACCTCAACTTCCACAGAGTGAAATACGAAGGATAATAAGGGCACAAAGGTGTCCCAAGATCCTTTACACAAATAGAAAATAGACAAACTAAAGACAATTATGGTAGCACAAAGTCTCTCCACAATCGGCTTCACACCTTCCTGATTACTTTCACTAATTTTGTTTATTTAATTAAATGGACCAAAAACATATTAAGGAAACAAACATAAGAATAATTTCCACAACAACCAAGTTATTCCAGCACAAATTCTAAAAAATCACTTGTTTTCTTATTCAAATAACAATATACGATCAACAATCTGAGCTCAAAGTCTCAGTAATGCCTTTCAATTTGGGCAGAGTTTTGTTTCTGATAACAAAGAGATCTCTCTAAAAAAATAAGAGAGAGTCCAATATATAGTGCTCCAAGAAAGACTTAGGCACTTTGTTTCACAAAAATGGCCTACGATGCATTCAATGCCTTTAATATATTTTAAATTCTGTCCATGGGCTATGCTGGAATCGAGCCTTGGTCTTAAATATGGGCCGCCTGATGTGTTTTCTAATGTGTGCATAGTTGTTCATTCAATGCATTTTAAATTCTATCCATGGGCTATGTTGGGATCAGGTGTCAGTCTTAAATATGGGCATCCTGATGTGTTTCTTGATGTGTGCGCAGCTATTCATTCGCTTTACTCAATGTAGAAAAATAGACCACGCCATTGAATGTTCACGCTCTCTGATGTTCACATGGTGGGATGCTTCACCTTCTAGAAACATATCCCATGTATGGATATTTCTGATCTTTCTCCATCATTTTTCTATAATTTGAGCTCTCGGGCTATCTTTTCCCTTTTTGCCAACTCTTTCAGCTCCTTCTCCAGCTGGTCGCTGAGTTTATTTTTAGGTTCTACATCACATTTGAAATTTAGCAAATATTTCATTACTTTAATTTGACATCCACAGGGACATCATTGGCTGACTATTTCAACAGTTTGGGTAGCCTTCTCGACTCGGTTCAATCGCTTTCTTGCTTCGATCACTTTTTTGGTTCAATCGCTTTCCTTCAGGCATTTCCTTTGATCTTTGAATCACTGTTCCCTATCCTCTGCAAGGGCACCTACCCTTAGTTTACTTCCCTCTACAAGGGTACTTTGGCCTTGGTTCACTACCCTCCGCAAGGGTACTTTGGCCTTAGTTCACTGGGGCACTCCTTTGAACTGATCACTTGAACTGACCGATTGAACCAACTTTGGTTCAACGGTTCAATGATTCAATCTTGCATTCTGCTCATTCAATTGACTGCTTGAACTAATCACTTTGAACCAATCTCGTTGAACCTTTGAACCTTTTTTGGTTCAAGGTTCAACGGTTCAATCACTTTTTTGCTCTTTAGTTGAACCATCCCTTTGAACTAGTCTATGGAATCATCCACTTCCTTCCTTTGTCTAGCACTTCTTTTGAACAGTTGAACCTTTGAACCATTGAACTTTGAAATCTTTTGGTTCAAGGTTCAATCAGTTCATTGGTTCATCCTTTTTTCCATCACTTTCTCTTTATCTTTGAACCAATGTTTCCTGCCTTTCGCAAGGGCACCTGCCCTTAGTTCATTGCCCTCTACAAGGGCACTTGTTCTTTTAGCTTTGGGGCACTCCTTTGAACCGACTACGTTGAAACCTTGAACCTTTGAACCGTTAAACCCTTTTTGGTTCAAGGTTCAATGGTTCAATGATTCAATCTTTTGTTTCACTTGTTTAACTGACCGCTTGAACCGATCCCTTTGAGCCAATCACTCATTGAACCTTTGAACCGTTGAACCCATTGAACCATTTTGGTTCAACAGTTCAATGGTTCAATGGTTCAAGCCTTCTTCTTTTCACTAAGTGTTTTGGTCTCTTCGAATTGATTAAACCTGTTGAACCCATTGAACCAATTTAGTTGAAGGTTCAACAGTTCAATAGCTCAACAATTCATTCCTTTATTCTTCAAAGCCTTTAAACTTATTAAAGTAGTTGTACTTGTTGAACTTTTAATGAAGCACTTAACTCTTTAAGCTTGTTGATGTCATTGAACCTTTGAACCTTTTGGAAGTGGGATTCAATGGTTTAATGGTTTAATCCTTTGTTTAAAGCTTGGCAAAGAACATTTTTGGTTGAACCAAGGCGTTGAACCTGTCCTGAAAATGCCTAAGTGTTGGAAACTTTTTCCTTTCCTGCGGAGTTCGTAGAAACTAGTCCATAAAACCAAGAAACCAACCTATAGAGTTTGTAGAAATAAGCATGCAGAGTCCATATAAATCAGTGTGTGGAGTCCATAGAAATAACCCTCCAGAGTCCATATATTTAAGCCTACAGAGTCCATAGATTTAAGCCTGCAAAGTCTGTAAAAATTAGAATTTGAATGCCCAGAACAATTTTTGAGAAGGAAAGAGGGAATTTAGGCTTGTAGGACTAAAATAGTTCATATGTTGTCCCAAAAATGAGTGACAGATTTTGGGAACAACAGCTGGCTCTAGTTGGGGAACTTCCTTCAGTTGAAATTTTGGAACAACTGAGGGGAGTAGAAACTAAAATCTCTAGTGCCTTTAAGTGTGCCATTGGGCTATGGAGTATGCTACCTAAAAAAAGGTGCCAAAAATGCAAATGAAAAGCACAAAATAGAACTAAAGACTATATAAATATACATATGTATAGGTAATCTTATCTGATACCTCAAGATTTGAAGCGCTTTAGATGTCACCCATTGTGAGATAGTGAAAATGGTGTTCCATCTTGATAAACTAGTAAGAAACTATTTTCTCCCTAGAATCGGTGATAGGTGAATGGAACTCTCCATTAGGAATCACATTTTCTATGCATTCCTTTTGGTTCTCTCTTCTTGCCCCATGGCAAGGCATGGTCTCCAATCTGAAAACCATAAATCTTTGCTCTCTTGGTGAAGAGTTCGTTTTCCTAACTTTGGCATGTAGCAATATGGTCCACTACCATAGCTTGTTGCTATTTTGGTTCAGTCCAGCACATGATTTGATTATCCCCATAAAATACTTGACAAACCATCAGCTCAACATCTCCTTTAGCGTGAAGGAGTTTGACACCTTTGTCTTGAGCAGCCTTCAACCCAAGTAACAGAGATTCATAGTCGGTAGTGTTGTTGGTGTTGCTAAACTACAACTTGTATGAAGAAGGAAAGATATCTCCTTAAAGAGATATCAACACAGTCCTGGCTCCAGCACTGGTAGAAGAACAATTGCCATCAAATCTTAGTATCCATACATCATCATAAACTGCTATTTTCTCAAATTTTTCTTCATTTAGAGAGGAGAGTTCCTTTGAGCTTACACTGTGCTCTCTCATGCCTTCTGTTATTTTATCTGAACCAATTCCTAGATCGCCACCTATAGGACTTTCATTTGCTGAAACATGAACATCCTCTATGGTTAAGAAAAAGTTACCCATTCCTGAAGACTCAAACATAATTTGAGCTTCAGGGGTTGATGTCTGAGTGACAACATATTTTGATTCCTTTTCAAAAAGTAGCCTCTACATGATGCCTTTGACAAGGATCCTCAATTCAGACAGGTCCATGCTCAATTCTCCACCAACATGCTTGCAAAAATTTCACCCCAAAAGAATGCCATATGAGGTTGGAACATCGACCACCAGGACTGTCATCTTGATTCTTTTGTATGAGAATACTGCAAATGCAAATTGGGTGTCCTTGATTTGTCCCAGTAGAGGTACTTGTTTGTTCTCCATGGAGAAACATCTCCCAATGGTTTTGGTTAGTGTGAGTCCAAGAGATTCTACCACCTTGGTAGGCATGATGTTGTCAAATGCACTTGAGTCTATGATGCAATTGCTTAGTTTGTGACCATTTATCAATAGGAAAACATATAAAGGTTATATTTTCCCAAGGGCAGCTGTAGGAGTAATGAAAAGATTGTTTGGGATGGACATGTTCCTTGGGGGATCATAAGTTACCTTTTTAACATCTTGTCCTGTAGGGACAACGTTATTCTTCACACACTAAAATAACCTATCCAACTGCTCAGGATTAGATTGTAAGAATTCAAATTTAAAAATTTGAATTTTGGTCTTCTTGACATGGTCTATTATGTCAAATGACTGAAATGAACTAGGAATAGAGGAAGGTAGTTCATCTTTTTGGTTTTTAGGAGGGGTGGTACTGATCTGTGGAATTGAAGTTGAAGATGGAAGAATGCTTGATGTACTTACCTTTTTATTACTCACCGGGTCTTTTGGCTGGAAAGGCAGAGAAGTTCCTCGTTTGGCAATTGAAATTGTAGGTTAAGAACTTTCCTCTGTTTTTTCTTTATCAGCTTGCTGGGCTGACTGGTTCTGAGACCGAGTGAATACAACATATGATCCATCAACTACTTCACCTTTACCTCTGGGTTCATCCTAGTAATTTAGGAAACTAATGTTGGAGTCACTAACTAATTCTTCTTGGCCTTTTACAAGGAGATTAGTGTCATTCTCTTGATCAAACTCAGGTTGGAAAGAGAAATCATGTTCTGTTTCTAGATATCCAACTACTGAGTTGGCTAGTACTACTTCAATGGCAAGTTTTCCTTGTGGGGGAGGCAGATGATTTAGTTGCCCTTGACTTATGGTAGCATTGCCTTGATATGACTGATTTTGAAATATCCTCTTTGGCACATCTCGATAAGGAGGATTAGACATACCTTAGGCCACTTGTCTTTTCAAGGCTAGTAGTTCATTTTTTAGCTTTTGCACCATTTGATCAGTGGTGCCTGTAGATGAATATTCTGAAGATGAAGAGGATTTACCTCTGTTAGGATCTCTCCTTATCTTTCCTGCCAAGATAAGGTCATCTTCTACTTCAGTGGCCAAATCTTGAGCTACAACAAGGTCTATTTGGCCAGCACGTCTTAGCAAAAAACTCACTTTAGGCAGCTGAGAGTTGATGAAGAAACATTTGAGATTTTTAGGCGTAGGCTGAGTAATTGTAGGAATCCTATTTCTCAGCTTGTCAAACTTGGTTATGAAATCCCTCATTAGTTCATGAGGCTCATTCTTTAGTTGTGTGAGTTGAGCCAACAGGGCATGCACATCTTTTGTAGGCTTAAATCTGGCTTCAAATTAGCTTTGAGAGTGTTCTAGTCAGTCACAATCTAGACCTACAGATGATAGAACTAGTCTGCAGTATCACCTTGTAAAGTTTCCATGAACAGCCTGACTACTACATCCTCATACTCCACACCTATTATGCCACAGGCTATGCTGAAGGCTGCAATATGTTCTATCAAGATGAACCTTCCCATCACCATAAAACTTAGGGAAATTTTTCTTTGAACTGCATGGTAGCTCATGTAAAGGTGGAGTTAAATTGAGTGGGTCAAAAGAGTTACCCCAAGGGCCTTGAATTGCCATTGTATGACTATGGAAAGGTGGAATAACAAATCTCAGAGGAGTAAGTATTGACAAAGCTTTATTAATAATAGAAATGGACGCTTTGCTTGGTAATGGAGACTTGACTTTAGTAGGAGGAAAGCTCCTAGTTTGTTGGAGGTGAAATGGTGAAAGAAATAGATCAAAATTACTATGTTGTACCAACTCGAATATAGGGTTAACAATACCTTTATCCCTTTGGCTTCACGTATACCGTGCATCTGCTAGAGTGTAAAAATAAAAATGGAAAAAAATTGGCATTATTTCAGCTTGAAGCTTGAGGCTTCAAACTACACATTCTTCCCCAACAGAGTCACTAAAAATTGTTGGCGTGAAGCTGGAAGGAAAAATTAACAATGAGAAAGCACTGGAGCAGCTCATTCTTTCACAACAGGATAAATGGATAAGGCTATAATGATAATGGGTAAGACCCAGATGAGAGTTTCCAGAGTATATAATGGATAAAGATAGGAACTGCTTGTTCGAATCCCCAGTAGAGTTGCCAAAAACTATTGGCATGATGCTGGCAGAGAAGTGGAAAAAGTAGTGAAAAGTTCGATCCCTAGCGGCTCTGGTTTTGTAGACTATGTTGTCCCTAAAAAATGACTCCTCATTTTTCAGACAACATATGACTATTTTGGTCCTGCATGGCCAAAATTATCCATCCCCTTTCCAAAAATTTGTTCTGAATATTCAATTTTGTCATTTTCTCAACTTTTTGGTAAAAGGATTAGCAGGTTCAACTAGTTCAAAGGGTTTGTCGGCAAGCATCAAAACAAGGATTGAATCATTGAACCATTGAACCTTGAACCTTTTCGGTTCAATGGGTTCAATGGGTTCAAAGGTTCAATGTCGTCAACAAGAGCTAAGCGCTTCGACAGAGGTTCAAAGTCTGACCATTTCAAGGTTTCGCAACCCCAATCACTTAACAAGTCTCAAAAGCTTGAACTGTTGAACCTTGAACCATTTTGGTTCATCAGTTCAACAAGTTCAACATTTAATCGGTTCAACGCACTAGGTTCAAAGGTTCAAGGGCCACCTTAGTTAATAAAAGAAGCACGTGCAAAAGAAAGAGTCAGGCAGATGCTGCCAAGTGTCAATGGCCGAGCCCCACTAAAATTTATTTCTATGAATTGGTGGATATTGCCACATGTCCCTCTTGAAGCTTGTTGAGAGCCTCCAAGTGTCAATATCCATAGTCTCTTCCCTTAGCTTCACTATTTTGAGCAAAGACCATGGTGGGCCCAGGGATGAGTGACTAAATGAAGTAAAACGCACCAAGTGTCTGCATTTGCGTGACTAACAAATGTATTCAGACTGTGCCATGTGTCCCTTGCAGAGATCGACAGAGGCTGAAAAGTGTCATCATTCGTGAGAGCTCGACTGAGCCCTAAACATTTCTATGATGTCGTAAAGGCCCGAGAAGGTAGATGCTACCAAGTGTCAACAGTGGAAGTTGCCACGTGTCCTCACCTATTCCTACAGAAGATGCCACATGGCACTTGTTTAAAGAGTGGAAGGCACCACGTGTCAAAGGAAAGGGGCACTCACAATACAAAGGCACATATAGAGCCAAGGAAAGGTTTCCTTCAGATGAATTGTTTGAAGGAATTCCTTTAGAAATTTTGTTCGAAGGAAATGAAAGGGATGATAGCCCACCAAAGAATCAAAGCTTGAAGGCCACTTAGAAGACATCAAAGGGCATGTTCCCTTTAGAAAAGGTTTGAGCCTCAGAGGGAAATAGAAGTTGCCAAGTACCACAAGCTGAGACATAATTTTGAATAAAGCCTCAAAGCACATAACTCACCACGTGTCCCGACCCAGTGCAACAGATGCTGCCATGTGTCTGCATCTACACCCCTAGCCTCTAACAGTTTCAAATTTTATTCTGATAAGCCTATTTTGATGCTACAGATGCTGCCACATGTCCTCACCCATGTCATAGCAGAAAGTGGCCATAGTAAGCGAGAAAGACACAAGAGAATTGCTAAGAATAATGACAGGCCTACAAATGTCAAATTTGTCATGATGAAGTGTCTGTTGATTTCAGTAGACTTACAACGCAGACCTGAATGCATTCAAAAGAGCCTAAGGCCAGGACCAAGAGAAGGAAGAGACAAAGAGGGAAACTCGACAGGAGTTAATCTAGTAGGTGAAGCAGTTTGTTGGGTAGATATTTGGGGCCTGCAAACATTGAAAGTGCCATCTATTTGTCCCCTATGAGACAAAGGCAGAATAGATAGTTACGCAGCTAAGCAGGTGATGGAATGAGAGATTCAAGCTCAGGAGGAGGCACTAGAGATGAATCGACATGCCATAGTCAAGGCAGTTGCCTACTCTAGCATGACCTTTCCTGACAAGACCAGAATGCATCCAAGGCATTGAATGCACTGAATGGGTCACTCCATGGGACAAAGTGCCAAGCCTCCCTTAGGCATCTATATAATGTAATCTCTTGTATCATTTGAAGGGAAATCTTCCCCTTATCAGAAGTGAAACTCTACCCAAATTGAAAGGCATTATTGAGACTTTGAGCTCAGATTGTAGTTCATATTTCTTTGATTGAATGAGAAAGCAAGTTACTTGCAGACTTTGTGCTATTATAGCTTGTGCTACTTTAGGAGATTGTTCGTATGTCTATCTTCTAAAAGTGTTCTTGTTTATTTGATTTAACAAGCATAACTAGTGGAGGTGATAAGGAAGGTGTCCTAAAGCCAACTACTTTCATACTTTGCACTGTCATAGTTGTCTTCAGTGTGTGTTTTTCTTTTCTATTTCTGTGTAAAAGACCTTGGGATGACTTTGTGCCCTCATTGTCTTTCATATCTCCTTTTAGGGCAGTCAAGGTGGAGACTTTATGCTACATCTTAGATTATTGGTTACTTTAGACCTGATTACCAGTCACTTGTTACCAGAAAGAGTCCTGTTGTTTGCAAGAACAAACACTTTTGAAAGAAGTGCCTTCTGTCACTTCACCAATATTTAAACTATCTAGGAAGGGATTTGGCTCTTGGCTGAATGTTACTTCTGAAAGAAGAGAAGTGCCATCACTAATCACCTAGTATTTCTCGTCTATTTGTCAGCATCATCTCTGAAAAAAGAGAGATGGATGGTTTATCCCACCCCTATGTCTTAATTTATGCTTACTTATATAGTATATAGCCTCTGCATATTTAATAGGGAACCTCTCCTTGATGAGAGGAGAGATTTATCCCCTATTGATGTAGTAAACTTGCACACTAAGATGACCCATCTCCCTATCCTGTGGTGATAGAAACTATTTTGGTCACCAGTTAGCTGGTTGACAAAATATTCACCCAACAGTTTTTGGCTACTCCGTTGGGGATGAATGTGCAATCTGAAGCCTCAAGTTTTAGATTGAATCAATTCCTTCCCTTATCCATTATATAGACTCTAGCAACTCCGTTCCATGTCTTACCCATTATCATTATAGCCTTACCATCTTCCTCCATCTTTGTTATATTATCTGGTCTATAAAACCAGAGCTACTGGGAAAGAGTGTGCAGTTTGAAGCCTCAAGCTTCAAGTTGAAGCACAGCTAGTCATTTTCCATTTTGTTCTACAATCTGGCCACTCTGTCTAGATTTGTTATCCTTATTTTTCATAATTAAATCATGGTAGTTTGAGGCCCCTGGGGTAACTCTTTTGGTCCACTTAACTTGACTCCACCTCTACATGAACTCCCACATAGTTCAAGAAAGAATTTCCCCAAATTCTTTGGTGATGGGATAGTTCACCCTAATGAACACATTACAACCTTCAACATAGCCTGTGGTGTGATAGGGGTGGAATTTGAAGAGGTGGTAGTCAGGCTTTTTATGGAGACCCTACAAGGTGCTGCTGTAGACTGATTCTACCATCTGCAAGCTGGATCAATGACTGATTGTGATACACTCAAAGCCAAGTTTGAAGCCAGGTTCAAGCCTATAGAAGATGTGCATGCCTTGCTAGCCCAGCTCACTCAAATGAAGAAAGAGCCCCATGAACCTATGAAGGACTTCATTTCCAGGTTTAACAAGCTGAGGCACATGATTCCCATGGTCACCCAGTTGATGCCTCAAAACCTCAAATACTTCTTCATCAACTCACAACTGCCTGAAGTGAGTTTTTTGTTGAGACGAGCTGGCCACATAGACTTTGATGCTACTCAGGACTTGGCTACTGAGGTACAAGATGACCTTATCTTAGTAGGAAAGATAAGGAGAGATCCTAATAGAGGTAAACCCTCTTCATCTTCTGGATACTCACCCGTAGCCACCATTGACCCAATGGTCCAAAAGCTAGCAAATGAATTGCTAGCCTTGAAAAGGTAAATGGCACAAGGTGTGTCTTCTACTCCTCTGTATAGATATGCACTAAAGAGGACATTCCCCAATCAGCCATATCAAGGCAATGCTTTTAGAAGTCAAGGGCAACCAAATCATCTTCCTTCCCCATAGAGGAACCTTACCCTTGAAGCACCTCCAACCAACTCAGCAGTTGGATATTTGGAAACAGAACATGTTTCCTATTTCCAACCTGAGTTTGAGCAAGATAATGGTGTTGATCTCTTTAGGGAGGATCAAGAAGAATTAGCTAGTGACTCCCACATCAGTTTCTTGAATTACCAGGATGAACCCAGGAGTGAAGGTGAAGTAGTCGAAGGATCAAATGCAGTATTCACCTGGTCTGAGAATCAGTCAGCCGAGCAGGCCGACAAAAAAAAAATAAAGGAGCAACCCCAACCAATAATTTCAATTACTGAGAAGAGAACCCCTCTCCCTTTCCAGTTGAAGGACCTAGTGATTGCCAAAGAAGTAAGTACATCAAACATCTCTGCACCTTCTACTTCAAACTCACAGACCAGTCCTCCTCTTCCAAAAAACCAAAAGGATGAACTCCCATCCTCTCTTCCAAGTCCATCTCAATCATTTGAGATAGTTGATCATGTCAAGAAATCTAAATTCAAATGACTGAGTTTGAATCCCTACAAGCCAATCTTGAGCAATTGAACATTGATGGAGAACCAGGTATGAACGTGTCTAAGGCAAAAATTATGGTCACCCAAACGTTGGCCCCTACAGCTCAAATTTTATTTGAGCCTTTAGGCATGGGTAATTACTTCTTGACCACAAAAGATGCTCATGTCTTAGCTGATGAAAGTCCCATAGTTGGCAATCCAAGATTTGATCCAAACAGGGCATCAGAAGAATTAGTAGGATACAATATAAATCAAGAAGGATCTTCCATCTCCAATGAAGAGAAATCTGATGAAAGATCAGATCCTGATGATGCTTGGATCTTGGAATTTGATGACAACAATTCTTCCACAACTGGATGCAGATCTCTATTGCTCAAATTAAAAACTGCTCAGGATAAAGAGGTTAAACTCCTTCACATCAAAGGAGATGTTGAGCTGATGGTTTGTTAGGGGTTTGAGGCTGACAATCAAAGCATGTGCTGGACTAAACCAGTAGAACAACAAGCTATGGTGGTGGACCATATTGCTATATTCCAAAGTTAGCAAAAGGAACTCTTCACAGGGAGAGCAAGGAGCTACGGTTTTCAAAGGGAAGACCACGTCCTGGCATGGGGCAAGAAGAAGAAAAGGCCAAGAGGAAGATGCATAAAATTGGTTTCTTAGTGGAGAGCTCCATTCGATCGCAACCATTTTTGGGGGCAAAATGGTTTCCTGCTGGTTTATCAGGATGGCATCTGCTTTTCTTTGTCCCATGATGAGCAGCATCTGAAGTACTTCAATTCTTAAAGTATCAGATAAGTTCACCTGTACATATGTATATTTGTATAGTTTCTATTTTTGCTTTGTTTTGTTTGTTTGTTTCTTTTGGAGCCTTTTTTTTTGATTAGCATGACTCTGTAGCCTAATCACACACTTCACGACACTGGAGATTCTGGTTTCTACTCCCCTCAGCTGTTTCAAGTTTCCAACTAAAGGAAGTTCCCCAACTGGAGCCAGCTGTTGTCCCTAAAAATGACTCCTAATTTTTTAGACAACATATGGCTATTTTGGTCCTACATGGCCAAAATTGTCCGTCCCCTTTCCAAAAATTTGTTCTGAACATTCAATTTCATCATTTTCTCAACTTTTTGGTAAAAGGATTAGTAGGTGTAACTGGTTCAAAGGGTCTATTAGCAAGCATCAAAACAAGGATTAAACCATTGAACCATTGAACCTTAAACCTTTTTGGTTTAATGGGTTCAAAGGTTCAACATCATCAACAAGAGCTAAGCGCTTCAGCAGAGGTTCAAAGTTTGACCATTTCAAGGTTGCATGGCCCTGATCACTTAATAATTCTCAAAAGCTTGAATCGTTGAACCTTGAATGATTTTGGTTCATTGATTCAATGGGTTCAACATTTAATCAGTTCAACGCGTCGATTTCAAAGGTTTAAAGGCCGCCTTAGTTAAGAAAAGAAGCACATGCAAAAGAAAGAGTCAGGCAGATGCTGCCAAGTGTCGACGGCTGAGCCCCACTAAATTTTGTTTCTGTAAATTGGTGGATATTGCCACATGTCCCTATTGAAGCTTATTGGGAGCCTCCAATTATCAATATCTATAATCTCTTCCCTTAGCTTCACTGTTTCGAGCAAAGACCATGGTGGGCCCGAGGACTAGTGACTAAATGAAGCAGAACCTGCCAAGTGTCTGCATCTGTGTGACTAACAAATGTATTTAGATTATGCCACATGTCCCTTGCAGAGATTGGTAGAGGCCAACAAGTGTCATCATCTGCAAGAGCTCGACTAAGCCCCAAACATTTGTATGATGTCACAAAGGCCTGAGAAGGCAGATGCTGCCAAGTGTCAATAGCGAAAGATGCCACGTTTCCTCACCTGTTCCTATGGAAGATGCCACATGGCACTTGTTCAAAGAGTGGAAGGTGTCAGGATCCTACTCCACCAATAAGAGTATATATGATTACCTCTTGTATTAGCAACTAAACACAGAATTTAACCAGAATGATAAGTAACTAGAAATATGAAACAACACAGGATATGAGAGACAATACACAATTGTATTAATAATCACTCAGAAGAAAATACAATAAAGAAGATGCCACTTCTTCTTCCACCTCTAAGGCTTGCCACACCTCAAGGACTTCTTCCCTCTCTCTCACAGTCCCAATAATCAACTCAAATACAGAGTTGGTGTTCACCTCCACCAGTCAGTAACAACACTACCAGTACACCAAGTACACAACTGTACTCCAAGTAGATCTCCCTTTCTTTGCTGCCACCTGCAAATCAACAGACCTTACTCACCATGTAGATGTCTCTACACCCTTGAAAAACCCTTGTCCTTGCCTCACCAAGTCCTTATGATTCTTCAACCAGTACCTCGGTGGATCTCTTAGTAGAACTTGCACAACCTGCAACTCTCCCTGATCATACACACTCAGCACCCCTTTGGAACTAGGAGGAGCTACTCTAGCTCTCTCTTCAAGTTCAATGGCTTTCTAGCACACTTTTACAATACAGCCTATGAGTCTATTATATAGATCTCATGCATACAATAATTAGACATTCTTAATTACAATAATTATACACGTAACTCAAGACTATAATTAGCCTTTAACATGCAAACTCTCAGTTCAATGAACTAACTATCCATGTAATGAACAGTTCTGGAACCACCACATGCGACTGACATCAGTCTTGTCTGCCTAGAGGTGACTGATGTCGGCCGACCTCCTACCAATGTTGGTTGTCTTTAGTTCACACCTGCCGATGTTGGTTGCCTTCTACACTATACTCTACCGACGTCAGTCTCCCTGGAACTCAGCAACCTCTTCCATGTTTGCAATAGTTGAATCTTTTAGCTCCACAACCTAACAATCTTCTACTTAGAGATAAATAGCCACAACTGTACCTGTACCTATACACCATCTAATTTGTTTCCTGGCTTGTATCCCTCTTCAAGCTCACTCTTGAAGACCACCCACCACACACCCTGTGGTGCACTACCTGTCATCCAAGTAACTTGCCACATCCAAACCTACAAATCCATGTAGTGAAGACCTTAACCCTGCATAACAAGTTAACCTATTGCTAGTCCCTCTCAGATACCTGAGAATCCACTGAACTGCCCTCCAGTACTTCTTCCATGAATTGGCTCCAAACTCTTTGACAACTCCCACTGCTTGGGAAAACTCAGGCCTACACTAGACCTCATGTGATTTTGAACAATATTCTAAGCTCATCTTTAACTGTCTATCCCTTGGTGTGCTTACCGATTTTGCATCCTACATCTTGAACCTTGCCAACACCTTCTTCACATCAGTTCCCACTGGAGACAAAATCTTCATGTCTCTTATGCCAAAGAATTTCGCTTCTCTAAATTCTTCATGACATGCCACTGAACTAACCTTACCCTTAGCTCAGCAAAACCCTGTATGTCTAAACCTGTAACTAGTATACCATCCACATACAATAACAAGATAATGTCATGACTCATCATCCACCTAGTAAGACAAACACAATGATTACACTGACATTAACTAAAGCCCTGCTTTGTCATCCACCTATCAAACCCTGTACCACTGTCCTGCAGCTTCCTCAAGACCATATACCCTGACCTTCTGTCTCACGTATCCATCCACTCTCTTCTTTAACTTGAGAATCCATCCATCTTTTAGTACTTTCTTCTAGCTGACAACTCCACCAACAAATACCTGTTTGGTTCTTCTCCAAGGACTCACACTCCTCATCCATGCCAAGCTTCCACTATTTCTAGATTCTACCTGCATTGCCTCTTCACATCTTCCTGGCTCTCGACCATCAATAAGCAACAAGTAAGAAGGTGAACAATGAATATGAGGTCCACTTACCCTTTTTGACCTCCATATGGGTATTTGAGACTCCTTGACAGCTTGCTATCCGCCCAACATCCGTTCTAGTGACCGATCTCGGCCATCTCCCAATCTGCACCCGATCGACGTCGGTTCCCTGCGACTGACCCTTTCTGCCGACATTGGTTTCCTGACCGACACTGTTGTACCCCTTGCCAACATCGGTTCCTCTCTGACCGACATTGATTCCTGATGCTCGACATCACTGACTCTACTGATCTGCACATGACTGATGTCGGTGCCTGTCTTTTCAACGTCAATTCTTCCTTACTGATGCCAATACTTGTGTTTGCCTGTGAGTGATGACTTTTTACCTGCGAGCTCCTTTTGGGTCAAAACCCTGTTCAAATTAACACAGCCTTGCTCAGAATAATTCAGTCCCTATAGTTGATCTCTGTCCGTCATCTCCTCCATAAACACCAAGGCTTTCCAGTTCTTAAGTTTGTCAAAGATATCTGTCTTCTGCTTAAGAACATCCATTCCCTTCTTACATATGTAACCAAGCCTACAAAGCCACATCTCTGCAATAGAAGGTGAATCAGTAATATAAGTAGATAGATAAAGGACACCTACTTTCTTACCACCATCTAATTCAAGTGCATCCACTGTGAGAGTTACTATGCATCTCTCATCACCTAACTTTCCTAAAGAAATTAGACTCATCTCCAAGAATGGTACCTGCATGACCTCATTCAACCCCTGTGTGTTATCTGTTTGCAATTTTAGCTTCACTTCCCCTTTGCCAACAATCTGACAAGGCTCACCAGCTCCTAAATAAATCTCTCCAAAGTCTCCAAAGACATACCCATGAAAAGATGCTCTATTTCGAGCTGCATGGAAAGAGGCAAAAGAATTTTTAAACCAAGATTCTAATTTATCTAGAGCATCTTGTGCTACATCACCTGTAACATCTGCTTCTACACGCTGATCTTCTATCAACCAACAATCTTCTTTTCCCTGCTCTTTCTTTCCATCAATCAGACCATTCGTGCTATTCAATTTCTCCATTCGTAGCTTACTTTCTTCTACCATTGCTATACTCCCACTCAATCTAAAACCCCTAAGAGTGATATGTAATCAACAAACACTAACCAGATCTGAACCACCTGTTAGTCAACCCAACCAAAAGCTCTGATACCAACTATCAGGATCCTACTCCACCAATAAGAGTATATATGATTACCTCTTGTATTAACAACTAAACACAAAATTTAACCAGAATGATAAGTAACTAGAAATATGAAACAACACAAGATATGAGAGACAATACACAATTGTATTAATAATCACTCAGAAGAAAATACAATAAAGAAGATGCCACTTCTTCTTCCACCTCTAAGGCTTGCCACACCTCAAGGACTTCTTCCCTCTCTCTCACAGTCCCAACAATCAACTCAAATATAGAGTTGGTGTTCACCTCCACCAGTCAGTAACAATGTTGCCAGTACACCAAGTACACAACCGTACTCCAAGTAGATCTCCCTTTCCTTGCTGCCACATGCAAATCAACAGACCTTACTCACCATGTAAATGTCTCTACACCCTTGAAAAACCCTTGTCCTTGCCTCACCAAGTCCTTATGATTCTTCAACCAGTACCCTGGTGGATCTCCTAGTAGAACTTGCACAACCTGCAACTCTCCCTGATCATACACACTCAGCATCCCTTTGGAACTAGGAGGAGCTACTCTAGCTCTCTCTTCAAGCTCAATGGCTTTCTAACACACTTTTACAATATAGCCTATGAGTCTATTATATAGATCTCATGCATATAATAATTAGACATTCTTAATTACAATAATTAGACATGCAACTCAAGACTATAATTAGCCTTTAACATGTAAACTCTCGATTCAACGAACTAACTGTCTATGCAATGAGCAATTCTAAAACTACCACAGGTGACCGACATCAGTCCCTATCTGCCTGAAGGTGACCAACATTGGCCGACCTCCTGTCGATACCGGTTGTCTTCAGTTCATACCTGCCGATGTCAGTTGCGTTTTGCACTATACTCTGCCGATGCCGATCTCCCTGGAACTCAGCAACCTCCTCCATGTTTGCAACAGTTGAAGCTTTTAGCTCCACAACCTAACAGAAGGTGCCACATGTCAAAGGAAAGGGGCACTCACAATACAAAGGCACATATAGAGCCATGAAAAGGTTTCCTTCAGACAGATTATTAGAAGGAATTCCTTCAGACATTTTGTTTGAAGGAAATGAAAGGGATGATAGCCTACCAAAGAATCAAATCTTGAAGGCCATTTAGAACACATTGAAGGGCATGTTCCCTTCAGAAAATGTTTGAGCCTTAGAGGGCAGTAGAAGCTACCAAGTGTCACAAGCTGAGACACAATTTTGAATAAAGTTTCAAAGCGTGGAACTTGCCATGAGTCTCGACCTAGTGTAACGGATTCTGCCACGTGTCTGCATCCACCCCCAGCCTCTAATAGTTTCAAATCTTATTTTGTTAAGCCTATTTTGATGCTGTAGATGTCACCACAGCAAGCGAGAAAGACATGGGAGAATCGCTAAGAAGAATGACATGCCCGTAAACATCAAATTTGTCATGATGAAGTATTTATTTATTTTAGAAGACTTACAACAAAGACCCAAATGCATTCAAAAGAGCCTAAGGCTTGGACCAAGAGAAGGAAGAGACAAAGAAGAAAACTCAGCAAGAGTTAATTCTAGTAGGTGAAGCAGTTTACTGGGTAGATATTTGGGGCCTACAAACATTAAAAGCACTGTCTATTTGTCCCTTGTGAGATAAAGGCATAATAGATAGTTGCATGACTAATTAGGTGATGGAATGAGAGATTCAGGCTCAAGAGGAGGCACTAGAGATGAATCAACGTGCCACAGTCAAGGCAACCACCCTGCTCCAACATGGCCCTTCCTAACAAGACCAGAATGCATCCAAGGCATTGAATGCGCTGAATGGGTCACTCCATGGGACAAAGTTCCAAGCCTCCCTCAGGCCTCTATATAATGTAATCTCTTATATCATTTGAAGGGAGATATTTCTTACCAAAAGTGAAACTCTACCCAAATTGAAAGGCATTACTGAGACTTTGAACTTAGATTGTAGTTCATATTTCTTTGATTGAATGAGAAAGCAAGTTACTTGCAGACTTTGTGTTGTTATAGCTTGTGCTACTTTAGGAGATTATTCATATGTTTGTCTTCTAAAAGCGTTCTTGTTTATTTGATTTAACAATCAAAACTAGTGGAGGTGATAAGAAAGGACTCCTAAAGCCAACTACTTTTAGACTTTGCGTTGTCATAGTTGTCTTTAGTGTGTGTTTTTCTTTTCTATTTCTGTGTAAAAGACTTTGGGATGACTTTGTGCCCTCACTGTCTTTCATATCTCCCTCTAGGGTAGTCAAGGTGGAGACTTTGTGCTACATCTTAGATTGCTATTTACTTTAGACCCGGTTACCAGTCACTTGTTACCATAAAGAGTCCTGTTGTTTGCAAGAACAAGCACTTCTGAAAGAAGAGAAGTGTCTTCTATCACTTCACTAGGATTTCTACTATCTAGAAAGGGATTTGGCTCTTGGCTGAATATTACTTCTGAAAGAAGAGAAGTGCCATCACCAATCACCCAGTATTTCTCCTTTATTTGTCAGCATCATCTCTGAAAAAAGAGAGATGAATGGTTTATCCCACCCCTGTGTCTTACTTTCTACTTACTTATATAGTATATAGCCTCTGCATATTTAATAGGGAACCTCCCCTTGATGAGAGGAGAGATTTGTCCCCTGTTGATATAGTAAACCTACACACTAGGATGACCCATCTCCCTATGTTGTGGTGATAGGAACTATTTTGGTCACCAGTTAGTTGGCTGAAAAAATATTCACTCAACAGACTAGATTATATAATAGAAATGGATAAGGCTATAATGATAATGGGTAAGACACAAGTGATGTTTCAATCTGAAGCTTGAAGTTTTAAATTGCACAAAATTACTGTGTCCCTAGTGGAGTTGCCAAAAATTGTTGGGTGAATATTTTGTCACTAGCATACTGATGAACAAAATAGGTCTGATAAACCACAAGGAAGATTGGTCAGCCAAATGTGTAGGTTTACCACATCAAAAGGGGACAAATCTCTCGTCTTATCAAGGGGAGGTACCCTATAAGTATGAAGGGGCTATATATATGCTAATTTACTATAAATAAGCTGAAAATAACACTCAAGGGTAGGATAACACCATCCATCTCTCTTTTTTCAGAGATGATGTTCACCAATCAAAAGATAAATCTTGATGAAATAATAGAAGACACTCCTCTTCTTTTAAAAGTTTTGTTTAGCATACAACATAAACCTTTCGAGTAGTGATAAGTAACTGTAATAGGGTGCAATAACACAACAGGATGAAATATAGCACAAAGTCTCCACTTCAACTACCAAAGAGTGAAATATGAAGGATAATGAGGGCATAAAGTCATTCCAAGATCCTTTACATAGAAACAAAAAATAAACAAACTAAAGATAATTATGGTAGCACAAAGTCTCTCCATAGCCAGCTTCAGGACACCTTCCTGATTACTTTCACTAATTCTACTTATTTAATTAAATGGAAAAAAAATGTATTAAGAAAATAGACATAAGAATAATTTTCCCAACAACCAGGCTATTCCAGCATAAAGTCTAAAAAGTCACTTGTTTTCTTATTCAAATAACAAAATATGATCAACAATCTGAGCTCAAAGTCTCAGTAATGCCTTTCAATTTGGGTAGAGTTTAGTTTCTGATAACAAAGAGATCTCTCTAAAACAATAAGAGAGAGTCCAATATAGTGCTCCAAGAAATACTTGGGCACTTTGTTTCACAAAAATGGCCTACGATGCATTTAATGTCTTTAAAACATTTTAAATTCTGTCCATGGGTTATGCTAGAATCAAGCATCAGTCTTAAATATGGGCTGCCTGATGTGTTTCCTAATGTGTGCGTAACTATTCATTAAATGCCTTCAATGCATTTTAAATTTTATCCATGGGCTATGTTGGGATTGGGCATCGGTCTTAAATAGACCGCACCATTGAATGTTTGCACTCTCTGATGTCTACCTGGTGGGCTGCTTCACCTTCTAGAAACATATCCCATGCATGGATATTTCTGATCTTTCTCCATTGTTTTACTAAAATTTAAGCTCTCGGGCTATCTTTTCCCTTTTTGCTGGCTCTTTCGGCTCCTTCTCTAGTTGGTCGCTGAGTTTATTTTTAGGTTCCATGTCACATTTGAAATTTAGTAGATATTTATTTAATTTAAATTTGACATCCATAGGGACATCATTGGTTGACTATTTTAATGGTTCAGGCAGCCTTCTCAGCTCCTTGGTTCAATCACTTTCTTGTTTTGATCCTTTTTTGGTTCAATCACTTTCCTTTAAGCTTTTCCTTAGATCTTTGAATCAATGTTTCCTATCCTCTACAAGGGCACCTACCCTTAGTTCACTGCCCTCCACAAGGGTACTTTGGCCTTGGTTCGTTGCCCTCTGCAAGTGTACTTTGGCCTTGGTTCACTGGGGCACTCTTTTGAATCGACCGCTTGAACCAATTTTGGTTCAATAGTTTAACGATTCAATCTTGCATTCCACTCATTCAATTGACCACTTAAACCAATCACTTTGAACCAATCTTGTTGAACCTTTAAACCTTTTTTGGTTCAAGGTTCAATGGTTCAATCACTTTTTTGCTCTTTGGTTGAACCATCCCTTTGAACTAGTCTCTGGAATCATCCGCTTCCTTCCTTTGTCTAGCACTTCCTTTGAACCATTGAACCTTTGAACCATTGAACTTTGAACACTTTTGGTTCAAGGTTCAATCAATTCATTGGTTCATCCTTTTTTCCATCACTTTCTCTTTATCTTTGAACCAATGTTCCCTACCCTCCGCAAGGGCACCTGCCCTTAGTTCACTGCCCTCTGCAAGGGCACTTATTCTTTCAGCTTTGAGGCACTCCTTTGAACTGACCATGTTGAATCCTTGAACCTTTGAACTGTTGAACCCTTTTTGATTCAAGGTTCAACGTTTCAACGGTTCAATATTTTCTTTCACTTGTTTAATTGACCACTTGAATTGATCCCTTTGAACCAACCACTTGTTTGACCTTTGAACCGTTGAACCCATTGAACCTTTGAACCATTGAACCATTTTGGTTCAATGGTTCAAGCCTTCTTCTTTTTACTAAGTGTTTTGGTCTCTTTGAGCTGATTGAACTTGTTGAACCCGTTAAACCCATTGAACCAATTCGGTTCAAGGTTCAACGGTTTAATGGTTCAACGGTTCATTCCTTTGTTCTTTGAAACCTTTGAACTTATTGAAGTGGGTGAACTTGTTGAACTTTTGATGAATTGCTTAACTCTTTAAGCTTACTGATGTCGTTGAACCTTTGAACCAGTTGAACCTTTGAACCTTTTGGAAGCGGGGTTCAATGGTTCAATGGTTCAATCCTTTGTTTGATGCTTGGCAAAGAACAATTTTGGTTGAACCAAGGCATTGAACCTGTCCTAAAAATACCTAATTGTTGGAAAATTTTTCCTTTCCTATAGAGTATGTAGAAATGAGTCCATAGAAACTAATCCATAGAACTAAGAAATCAACGTGCGGAGTCTGTAGAAATAAGCCTTCAGAGTTCATAGATTTAAGCTTGTAGAGTCTGTAGATTTAAACCTGTAGAGTCTGTAGATTTAAGCCTACAGAGTCTGTAGAAATTAGAATTTGAATGCCTAGAACAATTTTTGAGAAGGGAAGAGGGAATTTTGGCCTGCAGGACCAAAATAGTTCATATGTTATCCCAAAAATGAGTGACAGATTTTGAAAACAACACATTTGTATATTTATATAGTCTTTAGTTCTATTTTGTGTTGTTCATTTTCATTTCTTTTTAGTGCCTTTATTTTTGGGTAGCATGACTCCGTAGCCCAATGGCATACTTAAAGGCAATAGAGATTCTGGATTCTACTCCCTTCGATTATTTTTACAATCGATGGAAGTTCCCCATCTGGAGCCAATTGTTGTTCCCAAAATTTGTCACTCATTTTTGGGGACAACGTATCAAATATTTGATTACTATCATAAGCACTTTTTGATTACCAATTTTTCCATGAATTCTTTGAACTGGACGTTGGTAAATGTTTATGCACTGAATAACAGAGCTTTGAGACAGAAATTATGGATAGATTTGAGTAACTACAGGAATAATCCTTAGAATTATAAATGGATGTTAGCCAAAGATTTTAACACACCTTTATACCCTTCTGAAAATAGGGTGGAATTATTGATTACTCAGACAACATGTTCGACTTTGCTGAATTGATCAATGATTGGGGATTATTGGACATAGAGCTGCAGAACCAAAATTTTACTTGGACCAATAGAAGAAGAGGAGATCAAATGATTCAGGTTAAATTAGATAGATTTTTTATATCAAGCAAATAGAATGATTATCAGAATATGCAGGCGCAGGCTCTACCCAAAACCATGTCTGACCACTGCCCGATTATCCTCAATAAGAGAGATCAGGGACATCACGGACCTCCTCCATTTCATTTTGAAGGTATGTGGATTAAACACAAAGGTTTTAGACAAATGGTGGCTCAATGGTGGAATATTCCCATTCAAGGTACTCCCATGTTTAAAATAGTCAAGAAACTCCAGCACATTAAACAAGAAGTTTATGGCTGGAATAGATACAGTTTTGGGTAGGTTTTCAAGCAAAAGAAAAATATAATGGGAAAACTCAAGGCTATTCAGCAACTGATTGATCAAGGGGATGACTCTGAGGGCACCTTAGAAGAAGAGAATAGTCCGTCTTTAGAATGGAATAATCTGATGGAAAGGGAAGAGGTTTTTTGGAAACAAAAATCTCATGTTTAATGGCTCAAAGAGGGTGATAGGAACACTACTTTTTTCATCTCTCAGCTATGAAACATAAAAAATCCAACTCAATAACTAAGCTTGTCCTAGATAATGGAGACATTATTACTAAGGATAATGAAATAGGGGAGCAAGCCAGGGTGTTCTTTCAGAATCTACTTACGGAAGAAAACAATAATGATAGAATTGATAGATCTATGAGTCAATTCATTGATAAAATCCCCTGTTTGATAACAAAAGAAGACAATCTAGAAATGCTAAAGCCTATATCCGATGAATAAGTACATGCTATTTTATTCTCCATGGGTGCTTTTAAAGCCCCAGGTCTTGATGGCTTTCCTCCTATATTCTTTCAGGAATATTGGGAGATTGTTGGAGTGGACCTCACGGCTGCAGTTCATGATTTTTTCAGATCTAGAAAACTTTTGAAACAAGTCAATAATACCTTCATTGTACTTGTTCCTAAAAAATCTCAACCTTTACACATTGCTGATTTTAGACCCATTAGCTTATGCAACACTGTGTATAAGATATGTACTAAACTACTGGTTTTGAGAATTCAACCCTTGCTTGACAAAATTATTTCTCCTGCTCAAAAAGGTTTCATCGTGGGTAGACAGATTCTTGATGCTGTGATCACCACACATGAGACTATCCACTCCATAGATAAGAGCAGAATCCCTAGGATGGGCCTCAAGCTTGATATATCCAAAGCTTATGATAGAGTCTCATGGACTTTTCTATTCCAAGTGATTAGAAGATTTGGATTTAATGATAAATTGTCTTGCTTATTATGGAATGTGGTCTCTTCTGCTAAATTCTCAGTGCTAGTTAATGGTGTTCCTAGAGGGTTTTTCTCCTCCTCGAGACGAATTTGTTAGGGAGACCCTCTCTCTCCGTACCTATTCATCATTATGGCTGAGGCACTGGGAAGATACATACAAGCTGATATAGTTTCAAAAAAGCTAGTAGGCATCAAACCTGCCTCTTCCCTTCATCCTATGGTTATAAAGTAGTTTGTGGATGATACCATCTTATTTGGTATCTCATCGGTGATCGAATCTAGAAGATGGAAGAATATACTTAATGATTATGCCAGAGACTCAAGACAAAGAATAAATTTCCAGAAAAGCAATGTGTACTTCTTCAACACTCCCAATAAACTTAGACATATAATCATTGATATCTTAGATTGTGCTAAGGATGGCCTACCAGCTACCTACCTAGGTATCCCACTCTTGGTTAAAGAGGTATCTTCAAGTTTTTGGAATGGTATTTTGGAACGTACACAGAGGAAACTTCTTGGGTGGAAGGGGAAACTACTCAGTAGTGCGGGTAAGCTGCAACTTCTTTAGACATCCTTGCAAGGTATTCCTACTTACTTCATGTCTCTTTTTAAAATTCCTACGTATTTTGATGAAAAGATGGAACAGATCCAAAGGAAATTTTTATGGATGGGAGTGGAAGACAAACAGAGAATGTCTTTAGTTAGATGGAAAAAAGTGTGTCTCCCAAAATCTCATGGTGGACTTAATATAAGATCCATCAGGAATATGAATAAAGCCCTCCTCTCAAAAGTTAGTTGGAATCTGATTCACAACAAAAGTGAGTGGGGGGAAATAATGTATGCCAAATACATGCATAACATTGATGATTCCAACTTTTTTCAACAGGCGGGATTACCCTAGGGGTCTGTCATATGGAATAAAATTCTAAAAAATAGAAGTCTTCTCAAACAGGGAATTAGGTGGAAGCTTGAAAATGGCTGGCAAATTAAATTCTGGGAGGATAATTGGTTAAGGGACAAGCCTCTCATCTCCCAAGGAAACTATGGAGAAATTATAAGCCTGACTACTCAGTTCTTTGGTGATAGGGTTAGTGATTATATAGAAAATAACAATGGGATAATGAGTTGGAAAAACCTTTTGAATACTTAACAACTTTGGCATTAAATGGGTTTGCAATTCTGACCTTGAAGAAGTAATTCTCAGCTAGAACTCAACCTTCACACATCCCTGGATTAAAAAATTATGGAAGCAAGCTCTGCCATGCTTGAGCTAGACTTTATGGAAAGAGCAAAATCACATAATTTTCAAGGACACTGCTAGAAATGCTGCTCAGGTGTTTAACTCCTTTGCTAGGACCATCTTGGAAAGTGTTACAACAGCTCATATTAGTATTGTAGAGAAACCCCTATCTAAATTTTAAAGTCAAATTGCTACCGAATGGAAGGTTTTAAACCTTATCCCTAGGCATGATAATTCCAAAATTCTTCAGAGACTTCATACTAAATGGATACCACCTAAACCCAATTGGATGAAACTCAATTTTGATGGGGCATCCAAGTTGAGTGGTAATGCAAGTGGAGGAGGAATAATAAGAAATGAAAAAGGAGGGATGTCTGCTATCTATGCTGGTGGCATGGGTTGTAAGAGCAATAACTATGCTGAAGCTATGGCCTTACTTTGGGGATTAAAGTTAGCTATATCCCTAGGGATTAGAAATTTGAATATTCAGGGAGATTCTAAGTTGATCATAGATGCCGTTAATAAAGCATCTAACATTGGTATCCATCTAAAAGACATCATTACAGACATCCAGTTTCTTTTACAAAAGTTTTCTGAAGCTGAGATTACCCACACCTACAGAGAAGGTAACAGGGTTGCTGATGCTTGTGCCAACCTTGGTCAACAATTCTCAGGATGGAGGGTATGGCGACAAGGGGCTCATATACCCCCAAACATTAGAGAGATCATTTAGAAGGAAATGATGGAGCATGAATGATGCACATTGATGACGAAGATAGCTTTCAAAGGTGGTCCACGTGGAAAAGGCCATTGCAGATCATGGAAGCGGTGGGTAATCCAGGGAATGCTGACAATGTGCACAATGAGAATCTTAAGGATCTTGTTAATTCTATAGTTATGTAGTTTCATCCTTTCTGACTCTAGTCTTTCAAGTGTTTTGTTTTGCTTTTGGCTTTGTTTCTTAGCTGTGCTGTTGGTTCGGTGCTGGCATCTTTTGTTTGCCAGCCTTCATGTCTTTTTTGACTGTATAGGGTTCGACCCCTAGTTTTTTGCCTTAATTAATCAAAAACATATCAACTATTTTGGTTCTGTAGGCCAAAATTCTCTCTTCCCTTCTCAAAAAATGTTCTGAGTGCTCAAGTTCTTCAATTATTCAAGTATTCTCAGTTAAGGGACTCACAGGTTCAACGGGTTCAACAACTTCAATAGGGGAGCTCTCACAAAGGAACAAGTTCCAAACACTTAGACAATTTCAAGGTTGGTTCAACGTCAAGGTTCAACCAAAAGGTCCATCGGCAGGCTTCATACAAATGGAATGAACCATTGAACCATTGAGCCATTAAACCCCACCTCCAAAGGTTCAAAGGTTCAACGGGTTCAAAGGTTCAATGACATCAACAGACTTAAAGAGTTAAGCACTTCGGCAAGTTCAAAGTTCAACCGTTTTAGAAAGTTCAACGGCTTCAAAATACTTAAAAAAAAGAAAACTTCAAAGAACAAAAGATTGAACCGTTGAACCATTAAACCTTGAACCAAAAGAGTTCAAAGTTTAAAGGTTCAATGAGTTTAATAAAGTTTGATAGACTTAGAAGAATAAAGGATTTGAAGAGCTAAGAAAGAAAGGTTGAACCGATTGAACCTTGAACCAAAATGGTTCAAAGGTTCAATGAGTTCAACAGAAAAGGATTCAGAAACTTTGAAGGACCAAAGGATTCAGAGAAAGAAAATGAACCATTGAATTTTGAACCAAAATGGTTCAAAGTTCAAAGGTTCGAAGGTTCAAGGAAGCTTCGAGTGAAGGAAGGAAGCGGAAGATTCCAGAGACAAGTTCGAAGAGATGGTTCAACCGAAGAGGAAAGGAAGCGATTGAACCAAGGAAGTGATTGAACCAAGGAAGTGATTGAACCAAGGAGAAAATAGGACTGCCCGAACCATTGAACCAATGCACTCTCATGGTTCAAAGGTTCAAGGTTCAAAGTGGTTCAAGTGACCAACGACCAGTGACATCCCCATAGACGTCAAATTCAGGGTAATGAAATATTTTTTGATTTTCAAATATGGTGTGGACCCTGTGAACAAATTTAGTGACCGGCCAAAGAAGAAGTTGAAAGAGCCAATAGAAAGGGAAGAGATAGCCTAAGAGCTCATATCATGAGGAAGAGACAAAATACAACAAGGAAAGGGGGAACGATGCAGGAAGACTAGAAATATCTGTGCTGGAGTTATTTCTAGTAGGTGAAACAATCCACCATGTGGACATTAGAGAGCATGAGCACTCAAGGACGTGACCTATTTTTATCCATTGAGTAAAGATGAAATGGATAGCTGTGCACATATCAAGAAGAGGACCAAGCAGCCCATACTTCAGAAGGAGACATTTGAGATGAATTGACATGCCACAGTTAAGGCCAATGCCCTATTCTAGCATGGCCCCTTGATAGAAATGAAAATGCATTCAAAGCATTGAATGCAGCATGGGCCATTCCATGAAACAAAGTGCCCAAGTCTTTCTTAGAATGCTATATATTGTAATCTCCTATTTTATGCAAGGGAGATATTTTTGTTATCAGAAGCAAAACTCTGCCCAAATTGAAAGGCATTATTGAGACTTTGAGCTCAGATTGTTAATCATATTTCGTTATTTGAATGAGAAAGCAAGTGACTTTTTAGACTTTGTGCTGGAATGGCTTGTGTTGTTGAGGAAATTATTCTTAAATTTGGGTGACCATTTGGGTGACAGTTAATTCCTTGAATTTTGTATTGTTTTTAAATCCTCACCCATTATGTCCTCGAGCACTGTATGGTTATAATTATTGGAAGTCAAATTGTCAGTGATAGTTATTTCCGCACAGATGCTTCAACAATTTGGTCAAATTCTTCAAACACTTCCCATGGGAAATTTTGGCTCTGCAATTACACATCTGGCTCCTCATCTAGGAAACTTCCTTTCAGTGCCCCAACACCCTTCAAGGTTCAGGTAAATTTTGATATTCCCACATTTGAAGGAAAAATGAATGCTGATGTAGTGGAAAATTGGTTGGATCAACTGTCTTCCTACTTCTCTATAAATAAGTTCACCGAAGGAAAAAAGATCACTTTTGCTCTTTTGAAATCATCATTGCCCATGAAAAACTGGTGGGAAGTGTACAAAAAGAGGTTCAATATAGATATCATTAGCCTTGGCGTGGAACCTACCTGGGATGATTTTATGGAGGCAGTAAAAGAAGAATACTATCCCATCAGAGCATATGATGATCTGTACATACAGTGGCAATAACTTCGCGAAGGCAAGGACCAATCTGTTTAAGATTACATAAACACTTTTCATTCTTTGTCTGCAAGATTAGGCATTCAAGAAAGTGAGAAACATAAAACTCTCAAATATCGTGGTGGACTACAATGGTACATATGAGGGGAAATGGAACTCTTCAATTTGGAAACCCTTGGCGAGGCATATAAATTTGTAGTGAAGATTGAACAGAAGCATGACAGGAAGAATACGAAGAGTCAACCCTCAAAATGGAAAAGTGACAAGGAAGATCAAACACGAGACCAAAATTGGAAGCAGAAAGAGTTTTAGGATAAGAAATCCCAAAAAGGGAAGGCTGGAAAATGGTGTGATTACCACAAAACTGGAACTCACTCCAAAGAAGAATGTCGAGCCATCAAGTCACTGATCTCTGAGTCACAATACTCGACATCTATTACTCTACCTCATACACAACCCATAATTAAAGAGGATGAAGAAGAAATTATAGATGCTGAGCCTGACACCATCATCGCTTCATCATAAACCTGTGAGGAAAGACCAGATGACAAAGAAATATTGTTTTACTCCAAATTATGGGTAAAAGTTAAGCCTCTGCATTTCATTCTTGATAGTGGGAGTCAAAAGAATTTAATCTCTGCTAAAGTTGTGAAAAGTCTAGATCTATCCGTGGAGCCTCATCTAAAGCCCTAAAGTATTGGATGGTTGAGCCCAAGGAGAGACCTTCATGTCACCCATCAGTGTCTTCTTTCATATGCTATAAAACCATTCCAAGATGAAGTCTTGTGTGATGTGGTCAATCTAGATGTTTGTGATGTACTCCTTGGTTAGTCGTTCATGTGTGAGTGACATGGCATCTATGAATCATGAACCTAAAGGATCACCCTCACTCTTGGAACACGATGCTATAAGGTACCAGAGGTACCACCTCCCACATCTATCTCCTTGATCAGTGCTAAATAATGCAAGAGATTGGTGGAGAAGACAAAGCAATTTGTTCTCATGGTGGTCAAACCATAGAAATCCAAGGAGGTCAGTGTTGCAGTCTTGACTACACAATCAACACAACAACAAAAGTAGATAGGATGAATCATAGGAGAATATGATGACTTATTCAAGTCACCCACATGAGTTCCACTGCATTTCTAGGTAAAACATTCTATCAATTTGATCCCAGGATCACCTTTGCCTAACAGTCCTGTGTATCGCAGATCAATTTTGGAGAATCATGAGATAAAAAGATAGATTCAAGAATTGATCTAAAGGGGTCACATCAGGCCAAGCTCTTCACCTTGTGGTATCCCAATTGTCTTGGCACAAAATAAAGATGGAACATAGAGGCTTTGCATTGACTACCAAGCCCTAAATAAAATCTCTTTGAGGAATCGCTATCCCCATGATCGATGACCTGCTGGACCAGCTCCGTGGTGTGAAGTTTTTCACCAAAATTGATCTCAAATTTGGTTATCACCAAATTCCCATTGATCCCACTGATGTCTGGAAAATTGCATTCAAATCTAAGGAGGGGCTCTTTGAATGGTTGGTTATGCCTTTTGGCTAACTAATGCACCTACAACCTTCATGAGGATGATGGATGACATCCTACGACCCTTCACCAAATCATTCATGGTTGTCTACTTAGATGACATACTCATCTATAGAAAAACATGTGAAGAAAATTTGCAACATGTTCGTAAGGTGCTTCAAACTCTTTGGGAGCACAAGTTGTATGAAAATCTTGACAAATGCACATTCAAAATGACAATAATTCAGTACCTTAGATATGTTGTGAATGAGGAAGGGGTTCATGTTGATCCAGAAAAGATTCAGGTTATTCAAGAATGGCCCACACCAAGGACCCTCATAGAGCTTTGTAGATTTTTGGGTCTTGCAAATTTCTACCGTAGGTTTGTTCTTGGATTTTCACATGTTGCTTGGTCACTAACCTAAGTGACTAAAGGAGGAGCTAAAGCTACATTTAAATGGGGTGAAATACAACAAAGGGCATTTGAGAATTTGAAGAACAAACTCTGCTCATCCCCTATTCTTGCCTTTCTAGATTTGCATCAACCATTTGAGTTGATGACAGATGCATCTGAATATGCCATGGGAGTTGTCATCATGCAACATGGCCATCTTGTTGCATACCATAGTGAAACTTTCACTGATACAGTCCAGAAATATGCAACATATGATAACGAGCTCTATGCCATTGTGTAAGGCTACAAACACTGGAAACACTACATCTTGGGGAAAGAGATGATCATCCACACTGACCACAGACCATTGGAATTCATTCAGATGCAAAGCAAACTATGAAATGAGAGGCACCAAAAGTGGGCCACGTATCTTCAACAATTCCACCTGATAATCAAACACAAAAAGAGGAGCTCAAATACAGCTGTAGATTGTCTGAGCCACCCACCAATTACTGCACTCACAACAATTCTTGACTTGTGCAGACATGAGACTGCCACTTGGGGTGCTCTGTATGAAGTAGATCCTACCTTTGTTGATACATATAGAGCACTCCAAAAAGGTGAACATGTTTCTAACTTCTATTTGAAATATAATGTCCTCTGCCATATGGGGCACATCTATGTTCCTGTTTTAGAGCAACAAAAGATGATATGGGAAGCACACTTTAGTAAGACATCTAGACACTTTGGTATCAAAAATACATTGGTAGTTCTTCAAAAAAACTTCTACTAGCCCCATATGCAGAAATATGTGGAAAGGTATCTCAAATATTGCACCCCATGTGCAATAGCCAAGCCAACAAATAAGAAGCAAGGATTGTACAAGCCATTGCCAGAACCAACCAGGCCTTGGGAATCTATCTCAATGGATTTTCTCTCAGGTTTGCCCACTTCCAAACATGGCAAGGACTGTATTTTTGTGGTAGTTTATAATTTTCAAAAATGGCTATCATGCTTGCTTGTAATAAAAATATAGTACTGAGGAAACTGCTCAACTATATTTTAGTCATGTATGGCTCCATTTTGGTATCCCCAAGTCCATTGTCTCATATCAAGATAGCAGGTTCTTGAGCATCTTCTAGTCCACTCTATGGAAGATGATGGATACTAAGCTGATGAAGTCCATAGCCTTCCATCCACAGACTGATGGTCAGACAGAGGTGGTAAACCGCTTGATTGTTCACATGATTCGGATGTATCACTCCAAACATCCATGCACATGGGATGAGGGACTCCCTTTCATACAACATGGATACAATCAGGCACTGCAAAGCTCGACCAAGCACAGTCCATTCCAAGTATGTTTTGGGTTCCAACCTATGGTACCAATTGATATAACTATTCCATTTTCCACCATGGATCACACACCTCATGAAAGATTTGAGGCAACAAAAGCAACAAAGTTTATTAAAAAAATGCAACACATCCAGCAACAAGTTCATGACATCCTAGATAAGATGAATCAAAAGTATAAGCAACACCATGACAAACATAGGATTGCACACCATTTTGATGTGGGTGACAAGGTTTGGTTATAGCTTCAGAATGAATGGCTTGCAAGCCCACATAGAAAGATTCAGCCTCTGTGATATGGTCCATACACCACCAAAAACTTGGCAAAAAATGCTTTTGAGTTGAACCTACCAGCCTACCTTGGTCTGCATCCAATATTCAATGTGGAGCTCCTCAAACCATATCACCCACCTCTATTAGACACTTCAATTGTGGTAGAACAACTAGACATTGATGAGCTTGATCCATAGAGTTTTGTTCTTGTAGAAGAGGATCAAATTATGGATACTTGGATGAAGACAATAAGAGGATGCTTTATTCTGTTGTATCGAGTGGTTAGAAGAGGCCAACTTAGCCACCAAGGTGAGTGGCTCATAGAGAATCAAATCAAGACACAACTACCCCACCTGACGGGGAATATTGATGCAATGGGGACCATTGCTTTTCAAGGAGGGAAGAATGATCTAGGCAATAATTTGGGTGATAGTTAATTCCTCTAATTTTGTAATCCTCACCCGTTATGTCTTTGAGTGCTATATTTTTTTAATTCTTGGAATTCAAATTGTCGATGATAGTTATTTCCTCGAGCCGCTCAATCTTAAATCATCACTTGTTAAATTCCTCAAGCCACTAAATCTCCCAATGCTTTCAAAATATGTATAAATGCATTGTAACCCAAAATGGGAAGGCAGACATCTCTTCCCAGAGATAAGCCTATATTTATATTCCAATTTTTTGAGTAATATGACATCTCTTCTCAGAGAATTCATTGTTACTGTGTTATTTCTATGCTATTGAAATATTTATCACCAAAACTTCCAAGTTTTGGATCGATTATTTTCAGATTATATATATATATATATATATATATATATATATATATATAGTATATAGTATATAGTACCTTATAGTTATAGGGAACCTCCCCTTGATGAGAGGAGAGATTTGTCCCCTGTTGATGTGGTAAACCTGCACATTTGGCCGATAAATCTCCTTATGATATGGTTGAAACCACCTATTTTTCCCATCAGTTAGCTGGTGATAAAATATTCACCCAACACATCTCTTATTCAATCTCTTTTACATCCTCATTGGTTTATACTTAGGGTTTGTAGGACTACTAGTATAAATGATCCTATTTGACTTTGTTTACCTCTATTTCCATATGTTTTAGGGTCTAGGAAATCATGGGATGCTTTTCCATACTTCTCACCATCTCTTTAGGGTCTTGAAACTTCTCAATTTCACTCCAACTTACCACTTTTCATCTGATTGCCCATATAGGTCTACCCATGCTTGATTTTAAGCTTATTTATCCTAAATAGGGTTTCCAAGTTGTTTCACTTATTGCTTTAGTTTGAGTGGTCTGATGGGATCTAAATTTGGCCTTTATGAGCTTGTGAAGGGAGTAATGGAGGAGAGATAGAGGTTAGTGCATATATTATACCTAAAACCTAATTGAAAACTGGAATATGACCTATGGAAGCCCAAAAGATACATATGAAATGTTTTATTCTAAATATGAGATCACAAGTCCTTACAAGTGAGTGAAAACTACCCTTTAAAGCATTGAAATCAAGATTCTAACCATTTTATGACATACTGACATATGTGAAAGTTATGTAACTACTCTAAGGACCTTTTAAAGTGTTCTTGTATGGATCCTTCACTTGGTAAGCTTTAGTATACATTGGAGTTAGTCAAAACTTATTTTTCCTTCATTAAACACTACCTTAAAGTTCATAAATAAACCTTAAACACTCCAAAACATCATGAAATGTTATGACAAAGTGATTAATACATAAAAAGACTTTTAGAAACTCCTAAAAAGCTCTGACACCTTTGACCAAGTTTCAATGCAGCATGACATGACTAGGCTAGTACACACAAAGATAAAGTATTACCTTAATTTATCCAAAATTGCCTTGAACAAAGATAATAAGGTTTTCTAAAGACTTTTAGGGACCAAATAAGGTATGAAAATACCACATACAAGTTTTGACAACCCCATGAAAGTTTCAATTTAGAGGGGATTGACCAATTTTGACTTGAGGTCAAAACTTGGTCAATAAATTGATGATTCATAGGGGTAACATGCCTATAATGCTAAATGAATGAGTAGTCTTGTCCTTCCATTGGGTAATGGAGTCATTTTTACTCAATTTTAGACTTGTTCAAACTTTGACTATGAAAAGACCATCTAATTTAACCTTCAAAACACACCAAACAAAGACAAAACACACAAAGCAAAGTAACAAGACTCACACATGTGCTATCAAGAACTTAGGGAAAAAAATAAGAACATAAGTAAATTAACTATATACAACTAACCTTAAAACAAATTCTTCTTATTGGATCAAAGGGGAAGCTAGTACTATCTCTTGCTCTATGAAATGAAGGATGACATGAAACAAGTTACCTCTTGAGCCTTCCTCTTGGCGTCTTCATATTATTATTGAATGCCACTCCTCTTGGCATGTTATCAAATGAAGTCATGTTAGTTGTAAACAAATAACCTATTAAGGTGAATCTATCTTGGTGATCAAGATATTTATAATACTCTTTATTGATGTTAATGTCTATATTAAACATGGCCATATCTTGACTTATAGGAGCAACCTAAAACATGGTACCTTGGAGCTTATCATATTGTCCTTAAAAAAACAAGGAATATTCAAGAACATCTTCAAACAATCCAATAGGGGTTTTAGGCTCTTGAAGAGCCTCAAAATCATTATCAATCTTCTTGAACTTATACCATAAGTCCTCTTGGTCCATGAAGGTAGAAGTAGCTACAACCTCTATTGTTTTTTCAAATTCAATATCTTGATCACCTTCAAGAGTGTCATAGTCATCATAGATTGATCCATAATGGACTTGAGATTCTTGGTGGTGTTCTTTGAGACATATTTTCTCAATAAGAGTCTTACTTCCCTCATCAACAATCTAATTTTTCTCTTCTAGAGGTGCTCTCTTCTCAAAACCTTCATATTCCTTGAACATATGCAAATAGGTCTACCACATGTCCCTAAAACCTCTTTAAATCTGATTGTTTGACTCAACAAACTCAATCAATATGATGTTATCCTAAAAATCCTTTTCTTCCATGTCTTGATCAGCCTCTTCATTGACCAAGGTAACAATCTTTGCATTCTCTTCATGGGTAACTATAACATCATCAAGATCATCTCTTTCTTAATTCAATAATACTAATTTGTGTTTGTCTTTACTAAGGGGAGTAATAATAGTTAACTCTTCATCATAGACACTTGAATCATCTTCACTAGTTGTAACTATAGCTTGATCCTCTTCAGTTATCTCCCATAGGACAAGTTCATCTTCAAGAAGGGATGTGGTGGGAGGGTGATAGGCAAGTTCATGAGTTGGAGGAGTATGAGGTATTATGAATGGATCATTAATGGGATGGGAATGGAATATTATTAAAGGAACTCTTGGAGAGATAACAAATTGAGTTGGGCAATAGAAGGGACATCTTCTTCAAAAATCATCTCATCTTTCTCATGGTCTTCTTGAGGGTCTTTAATAGCTGTAAACTGATTGTAAACCTTCTCAATTAGATTCTCATTCTTGTTTTGAATACACTCTTGGATAGACCTCCAAGATAGACTAGTTATAGGTTCTTGGGGATAAGACAATGGGGATTGATTAAGCACAAAGATCTATTTGTCTTTAATCTCTTGATTTTGGATCTCTTCAGGTCCTTTCATCTTTAAGTCTAACTCTTTGATCTGCCTATCTATACTCTCTTGGAATAGCTTCTATTGAAGGTGGTTAGTGGGTTCATGAAGATAAGGGGCATAAGAGGGCTGATGTGAGATACAAGAGGACTCTTTAAGAGGGGTGAGAGAGACTAGCATAGGTTTAGATTATTCTTCACCTTTAACTCTCCAATATATACTTGTTTCACCTTACCCATTCCATGACTTTACCACTTGATTCTATCTTGTAATATTGAAAGAATTCTTAGGAGGCTCTTGATAAAGAGAAGTAGAATCTTGGCTTGAATCAATAGGCTGGTATATAACAATATCCTTGTCCTTTTAAATTCTCTCTTGAGAAGGGAAGGTTTTAGGAACACATGAAGAACTTGGAACACTTGGAAGCTCACTTTTAAAAGTCCCTTGGGGAAGAATGGGTGGCATAAATGAGAGCTGAGATGGATTGTAAGACACATAGGGCTGATGGAATCAGACCTTTTGTCCTTCATGAACTCTTAGCATATCATTTATTTTTTGAATGAGACCACTTACATACAACATTCCACTTGAGAGGCTTTTCCAATTTACTCTCTCAATACATGCCCATTATTATTTCAATAGCTGAAATGAAACTCTCATGTCATGAATGAGATGACTAGGGATATCTTGACCACATTCCCTTTGTGTATGAATGTCTAAAATGTATCTCTCATAGCCTAAGATAATTTGCTTCAAACTTGAAATGGATTAGTTTGAGGAGAAACTAGGAACATCTTGAGATTGAAAAGTGTTCACATATATAACATCATGGTCATGTAGAGGGAGAGTAGGCTAACCATAAGAATGATATGACTCATAAGGAGGGTAATAAGTTTGTTAAGGTTGTTGAATCACATATTTGGGGTCATAACAAGGCTAATAAGGAGGTATAAAATGTAAGTTCTCTTCATACCTAGCCATCCCAACTTCATGATTCAAAATAAAACACAAGATATTATTAAATACCTTTAAAAATATGTACTTGGGCTACTAGAACTAGATGATTGCATTTAGAGTAACCATTGGTGTTTTTTGAATGCCTTCAAAGGCTGATAGGCAGAAGAATACACCAAAAATTCTTCCACAACTTTGGACCTTAGTCCCATCATGCCAAAACTATTATGCATCAAATTTTCACCCTTTTAAAGGTAGTTCAAGCCTTCCAAATTTGATGAAACATAGATACACCTCAAGTTTGTGGGTACCCACCCTATTGGAGAGGTGAATCTCTAGGTTAAAGGTCTAGATCTCCTTGATGAATCACTTAGGCTCAAACACTACTCTAATATTTACTAGGAAAAAGGAGAGAAACCTACTCTAATGGGGGTGATGCACCAAATATGAACTGATCACTACCAACAAACTAAGATTGCACTTCAAATAAGAAACCAACATACACATGACACTAATCTTAATTTTTCTCTCTACATCAATGTTTCTCATGGATGTTTGTGAAGTAATCTTGAGCTAGGAGGACTAGTCAAGAGGTGATGACATGACACTAATGAAAGATAACTCAATAAAATTATACACACATCATTTTAAAAATTAAATATAATTAAAAAAAGACTTTCAAACTCAATATGAGTGCTGACAATGAAAACATGCCAAAGAAGTAAATCTATCACTTAATAAGATCAACTAGTCAGACATGCACATCAAAACTAGTCCATGAAGAAGGTAAATCCAAGTTATTCTTTATTGATCAAATGTTATAAATGGGTAGGGTTTTTACATACCCAGGTGGAGGATACAAACTTATCCAATTAAGGCTCAATATATATTGAAAGTGAGACAAGGATAAAAGGGCATCACACACACACACACACACACACACACACAGAGAGAGAGAGAGAGAGAGAGAGAGAGAGAGAGAGAGAGAGAGAGAGAGAGAGAGAGAGAGAGAGAGAGAGAGAGAGAGAGAGAGAGAGAGAGAGAGAGAGAGAGAGAGAGAGAGAGAGAGTTGATAAGTATATCATGAGTTAAAAATAAGAGAGGAGTTATGAAATAATATCAATAGGTCCTAAATTCCATGTGTATCTCCTTTGAATATTCTCCCTTTCTCCAAGTGTTGTAGGAGTTAGAATGCTTTGTTGACACCTTGACTAGGTCTCTAAAATTGCCCTTTGCTTTGGCTTGTTGAATGAAAAGTGTCCTTATTGATGGTCATATCATGTTGAGTTACAAATTTCCTCTAATATTGACACCTCTCAACTAATCTCTTTAGTTTCTCTTTTACACATCACTTCATCCTCTTGCTAGGTGTCTAGAAGACTCTTCATCTCCTTAGGCCAATCCTGCATACAAGTGTCAAAACTTGAATTCATCTTCTTTAGCTCATATTATCTTCATGGATGACCTATTAAGCTCATACTAGACCTGTAATAATTCATTTGGAAGTTTGAAACTAACCCTAAGAACTCGTTCTACACCAAAATCTCCAAATTGGCTTCATTCCTTATAACCCTAAAATCATGAAAGCCTCATTATATAGAGAGTTTTACATATTGTACTAAGAATATTAAGGTATATTACAGGACCTAATATGGCCTTACATCTCCATGCCAAGTTTTAGGTCTTGACCCTGAGTGGAAGTGCCATTTTTATACTTTATCTCTCCTAACTAGGTCTCAATTAGGCCTCCCTACCTAGAGACTAAAATTTGGTTCCATAGGCTTCCCACATGTTCCAAACCTCAAATAAATGTGTGATTTAGTAATATTACCTCCTTAGGGTCCTCCATGTCAATTTTGAGATTCTGACACCTTGTACAAACCTCCTAAGTAGCTTAGAACAACTTATTTATCCTATTCCATATAATTATGTACCTAAAATCACAAACCAATGGCATGGGGTGATGTTTAGGGGAGTTTTGAAGACTAACTAGGTCATTTGATTGTTCATTAAATCCATCTTGGGTGTTTAGAAACACCATCACCTTAATCAACCCATTTTGTATCTCCTATGCAACATGAAAGTGCCTCAAGGTCTTCAAAATGATTCATATAACTTAGGGCATTAATTGACCAACAAATACCACAAATTATAAGTACACAAGGTTGGATAACTATCCCTAAGATCCCAAGCTCCCATGAAAAATATCCATACTATACCAAAAAAGGAAAGGTGACCTCTCAAGATGACAGGTTATATTTGTGAATGTTGAGAGAGAAATGACGTCTATGTGTTACTATTTCAGATTATTATTTAGTTTAAAATTACCTCAAAATATCAATGTCATCCACCTTTACTCTCTCCCATGTCTATGCTTATGGTTTATAGGCCAACTAGCATAAATGACCCTAATTGACTATGTTTACCTCTATTTACATTTGTTGTAGGGTCTAGGACTTCATGGGATGATTTTCCATACTTCTCACCATATACTCAAGGTCTTCAAACTTCTCAATTCCACTCCAACTTACCACTTTTCATCTGGCTTCCCATATAGGTCTGTACATGCTTGATTTTGAGCTTCTCTAGCCTGAGTAGGGTTTCCAAGTTATTTCACTTGTTTCTTGAGTTTGAGGGGTCTGATGGGATCATGTCTTCACCATGAAATCATGCTTAAAGGTTTTAACTCTCTTTAAACCTCTTTCTCTCACTTTATACAAGCAATTATTTCCTAACAAAGTAGGCATGCTTGTAGCTATATGACTGATTGAGTAGGAAAGCTTTTAGGATTGAGCTTATGTAAAATACTTCTCCATGACTTCCTATATGTTTTATTTAACCTTGGATGCCTTATTTAATTTGTTTGGAAATAAAAATCATGTTTTTATGTTCCTTTTACACATTTTACTCCTTTTCTTAGGCTTGAAACCAATCAATTGACCTAATAGACATGTAGGTGTCTATTAGGAGAAATCTTGGTACATTTGAGGGTTTAGGATCTTTCAAACTCAATCCTTGAATCCTTAAATAGATTTGATACTAATTGGGAGTGTATAAATCCTATCCAAATTACGTAAAACACCACCTCTTACCCAAACACATAATTGTTAAGACCACTTTCTCAAAGAGTGGCTATAGGTGGTTGTTGGGGAAGGGTTTTTTGAAAACTGCCAACAAGTCACTATATCACCTTGAAAATAGTGAATCTCAATGAATGACTCTTTTCATTTCAATATTTATCATTTTCATTTCATAGCATTCATAGGCTATATAACCTCTTGTTTTCATACACTGGATGGTGTATGAGCGCCTAGACTTATCAATTCAATCATACTAAACCTTTTAATTCTCAAATTCTTCAAGAGATTTCAACAAACTGAGATGTATTAATGATTTTGTGTCCTCTTTTTTTATTTCATTGAATTCATGTTTCCACATCAATTCTCCCATATGACCATTGGATGTAGGTGTTTAATAGATTGTGTTTGCAGGGTTAGAGTGAGTCTAGACTAGTCATCTTCTCTCTATTCTTCTTTTGATTATTTCATTTAATCTGAACTGAACTTTGTGATTATCCATTTCTAGCTTCAAAAATCATAATTCATGGCTATGCATTTATCTCCTTCTCAAGTTGAATATCAAGTGTATCCATCAAATCAGACTTATGTGTGGGTGCCTAGGCCTATAGGCCAATTCTTAATTCCTTTGATGCATTGATCATCATTAGGTGTCTTCATCAATTTGTACCTCTCTCAATAGTCATGTATAATTTATGAAAAAACATATATACAACTCCAAACTTTTCATTTATGTGTATGTACTATGTTCATATAATTAACTCCTATACAAAGCCTATGTATTGAGAGTTGAGTCTCTTTATTCATTCATGTCTCTTGATTATAGGATTCTAGAAAGGTCAGTGAGTGTCTATGAATATTTAGACACATATCCATATTTACAAAACACCTTCACCATGGATTTAACAAGGTAAAAACAAGACCTTTCAACTACTGTTACACATGCATCTCCAAATGCACAGTCTTTAAGCTGGGAGCACAATGGCATTCAGATAGTAGTACAGACATTAATAAAGTGATTGAAGAACATTGATTAAAGGGAAATATAGAGAAACATGTTAAATAAACACTTTAATTAATATTAACCCTGTAAAAATCCCTAAAATAATGGAGAACATTGATAACCACTTGCACACTATGCAAAATAATCACTTTCTTGCTTAACTAGTGCATATATGGGCTAGATGGTGATGAAGGATTATGTATGGAGGTTATTTATAGCTATTAAGACCCTCTAAAATTTTCACCTTGCCTCCATGAATTCACACCTGCAACTATACTACCCAAAAATTGAGATAGTGGGGTTTTGAGCCTCCAAAATGTAGTCTAACTCCTTAGAGATTTTTCATAAAGATAAGGAGCTCAATCTAAAAACCAATGACACAAATTTGAATGAAATAGGAGCACCCTAATTTGGATAAAAATAATTAGCCTCAAAATATATCTATACGTCCTATACCATTCATCTAAATTTGGCCTTCATGAGCTTGTGAAGGGAGAGATGGAGGATGAGAGAGAGTTTAGTGCATCTGTTGGACCTGAAACTTGATCCCAAGATAAAATATGACCTTTGGAAGCCTAAGGGACACCTATAATTTTTTTCTTCTAAAAATGAGTTCTCAAGTCTATAAAAAATAGTGAAATTTTCCCTCTAAAATGTTGAAATCAAGATTCTAACCATTTTATGACATGATGACATATGTGTCATTTATGTAACTACTCTATTGATCTTATAAATTGTTATTTTATGGATCATTCACTTGGGAAGTTTTTTTATACATTAGAGTTAGTCAAAACCTATTTTTCCTTCACTTAAATTTCATAAATGAACCTTAAATACTCCAAAACATCATGAAATGTTATGACAAAGTGATTAATACATAAAATTACTTTGAAAAAATCCTAACAACCTATGACACCCCTTGACCAAGTTTCAATGCACCATGACATGACTAGGCTAGTACACATAAAGATAAGGTTTTATGAAGAATTTTAAAGGGACCAAATAAGGTATGACAAGACCAAATGAAAGTTTTGACAACCCTATGAAAGTTTTAATTTGGAGTGGGTTGACCAATTTTGACTTGAGGTCAAAATTTAGTCAACAGTGACCACTAATTCCAATTTCCCCCCAAGGTCACAATGAATATGAAGAACTAGGGTTTTACAATTTCATGAGGAGTGACAGTCCATTACCCAAATTTGAATGCACTAGAGCGAAGGCAAAGACAAATCCATACACATCTAGTTGGTCACATCCTTTTCCAATAAGTATTTTGTACATGCCACTTGCATCGAACTTATATAGTAACATCAACACAACCATTTTAGGCTGACACAACTATCTAGTGCTAAAGAGGTACTTAATCCAAAATTAGATGAATATTCTCGAATCATCTCCCAACTTAATTTTTTCCTGTATATTACTTCTTTGTTATTTTCATACATAACTTAGTTATACTTTCTATATTTAACCTATTCTCAGCATAAGAAATTTAACATATGTTATATCTGAGTTTAACATCTAATTAGTTTGCTATATATTTGATTATCACCCTTGTGTATTATCAATTCTATATACGCCTTTAATAAGGTCTAGGTAGATCTAACCTATCTAGACATTTTAATCTTAGGATTAAACATTTGGTGAACCCAATCCATGTGAATACAATTTTTTTATGATCTAGGGCCTTCAAGCCTCATAGGGTTTCATCTTGTTGTGATAAATTTTTTAGATCTAAAAATGCACCCCTAGGGTTTCACCCTCATTTAGTTATAAGGTCTTCATGTGCATATGCTTGCAATATTGATTCTTCATCTAATTGACATATTTAGGCCTCCAAATAGCTCTATTTTACAAATTCCTTAGAGGTATTTTCTATGCAGGTTGGTATACTAACAAATCTCTTTTTTGGACAAAATTTGGTATGGATTTTTCAAATTTTCAAATTTACTATTTTTAGTAAATATTGGCATAGAAGGCAAATGGTGTAATTATTTTGTAACTAATTTTTGGGTTTCATTAAAAATAATATTTAATTCCAAAATTTCTCTCATATCTCTAAAATAAATTCCTAATTTATCAAAATTGATGATTCTTTATTTGCAATATTCTAGGATTTACCTGTGAAGCATTCCACATTATTTAGCCTGCTTACAATTCATATTAGATCAAATTTCAAATTCCTTAGAGGTTTTTCATAAATATGTTGATATAGACAAAAAATATTTTATTTTTCCAAAATAATATGCAAATTTTATAAAAATAACATTTTACAAATAAGCATCTAAGTAACCCCAACCTAGACAGACCTCATTTTAGGGTTAAACATTTGATGAACCCAATCTTTGAATATCATTTATGCTTAAGCATATCCTATAATATGCTTATTACATGCTTTGTCCTAATATTTATGTACTTCATATCTCATATCATGTATGATATTGATTGCTTTAATGACTATGATTATGAAACCCTTTAACTTTCTATCAAATAAGGGGTAAAAACTGATTACTCTTGTATCCTTTCAACTACTAAATCATCTAATCTAAAAGCCTTGAATGGTCATAGATGCTATCCATTTAATCAGGTTAATGCTCCCACCATTTCAAGAGATGAGTTGAACCATATTAAGGAAGATAAATAGCCTTTAACCAAACCTCCTACACTAGCATCATACAATTTTGGTCTTTGATATTTGTAAAAATATGGATAAAAAGGCCAAGGATTGGGAAAACATGAGTAAGGTATAGTTCAACCTATTGTTCCTAAAAATAATATACATTGGAAAGGCTTAGGATTTTTAGAAAAATCCATGAGGTACCAACATGGCTAGTCATCTAAGCATGATCTTCATGCACATTTTACCACACAAGTGGGTACATATGACCAAGAGGCTCCTTCATTTGATCATCAAAATATAGACATATACATAATTAAATTATGAATGATTTACAAATAACTTATAAGGGGGACATGCCTTCAATCAAATTAATTCACACCCCCATAATTCTTACATTCCCAAACAATATCCCCAATAACAAAGGTGATAGTTCCCTCATACCTTCATTCGAAATAAATTCTTCCTATGGTCCAAGATATTCAAATGATATACCAAAAGTACCAAAGTTCAAATATCCCATACCACTACCAAAATACCCTACATTTAGTGATCATGAACTTACAATTGTTATACATGAGGATGATGATACTGATATGTCTAGATTCAAAAAAGGTCATGGTTGGAGCCAATGCTAACTCCTATGATAAACACCACTATTCCCATAGAATATCTTACGTCTATGCTGACCATTATTAGGGATCTTCAAAAGTAGGTTTCTATGCTTCAATTGCAAATGGATTTCCATAATAATAATAATGCACATGTAACCTCATTAATTAATCAACCACTTGCAAAATGTATACTTGAATATCCTTATCCACAAGGTTTTGAACTACCATGTTTACCTCTATTTGAAACACATAAAGATCCATTTGAACACATGATATGTTATGTACATTATTTTTCTCAATGTACAAAAGATGACAAACTTTTACTAAAGGTTTTCCATATGAGAATTTTAAATGAGGCTCAAAACTAGTTCTACAGTTTACCAAAGGGTTCCTTAACCATATTTTTACAATTGGAAGATGCATTATTCATGGCTTTCAATATCCACAAGGTACCAAAACTTACATTAGAACATTTGCATAATTTCAAACTATGTGATGATGAATCCCTTCAAGTTTATACTATTCAATTCAAAAGTACATCATATGAGCTAGCATTTAGACCCTTAGATTTGAAATTATAATTTATCTTTTGTAGAGGCCTTCTTTGCCCACTAAAGGAAATTTATCCATAAAATCTACACTAATTTTAGTGCACAAAAAGTTTACCTTGGATCCTTTTTAAAAAAATGTTCAATTTCATGAATACACTCAAAGGAAATTACATTGAATTTGACCTTTTAAAAACATATTTATCTCAAAAACCTAAAGTATTTAAAAATATCCATTAAGATGTCATATTTGGCTAATTATGCATTCAATAGTGATTAATAAACATGATTAATCAAAATTTGGAAAAATAATGCATAAATATAATCAACTCACAACAAGCATGTGATAACGGAGTTCACCTGTGGCTTGGGTTACATCTCATTTAGAATACAACCCAATCCATTTCCATGAAAAGTGAGTACATGGCCAACCCTCATAATTGTCTAATGTATCCTCTAAGACTGCATATAATTCAACAATAGACATTTAGAAAGCCCCAAAATTCATGAATGGACCTTCCACCTTCCTGTCGTTAATACAATCTTGCATTCCTATGGATTTGTGCCAAAAATGTCCCAAAAATGAACTTACAAAATGGATTTAACAAATGCAACATTAAACATTCAACATATCATTGAATTCATTTTAGAGTCTAGAACATTTCCCTAGTTTACATTGAGAAGTGAAAAATTCTCCAAGTGCTTCAAAACTTGGGATTTCTACAGACTAGTCTAAAAGCCCCTTTACACAGTCTGCTCAATGTTATTTTTAAATACAACTTCACCCGCTTTAAATAGTGCTCGGGCTCATGGGTGTAGTGGTGAGATCCTTATCCTTTTACCTGGGAGGTTGGCTATTTGAATCTCTTTCTTCCCAAAATCCATGACAAATCTTCTCTAAATGGTATAATATCCATTTACATTCTATCCATTTATCAATGGTGGAATGATAAAGGGCTTAGAATAGAGATTAGGACATTGGGGGTTCGATCCTCCCCAACAGTCTTACCTTTATTTATTGGGTCATAATTTAAATCCCACATGCATGAGATATGGGTGTTGGAAGATTTTAAAATAGGCTACCATTAACACCAAGATGTGGCTTTGACCACATTGTAGCCCCCTTTTTCTATGCCTATGAGACAATATTGGCATATACGATCCATTAGCAGGATCGACTTGGATTGTAAACTTGATTTGACATCAACTAGCTATGAGTTATATTTGGAATGCTATTGGAAATATCAATCCTTCTATTAGTTGGCACGAGCTTGATCATGTTGGTTGTTGAACTATGCTTCATGGCATGTTGGTGAGCACATCGTGCTTATTTCAAAATCCATGGAATCTACGGTGAATAGGCTCCCATTATGTGTTTGTTTACTCATGCTTGTTTCAACCCATCCAGGTTAAGTTGGGTCACCCCAACTCAGTCTTGGTCACCCAAACTTGGCTATAGGCACTTGTAATATGGATTGAGTTGGTGACTCAGCTCAGCTATAGGCACTTTCAATGTGACATGAGTTGGTACTTGAGTGTGATAAATAATTACATTAAATTATAGTCAATAGGTGATTATTAATAAAATTTGACCATGGAGTACTATAGTGGTGACAAGCCACATGGTGGCTTGAAGACCCACCATGTGTACCACTCTCAATTTGACACTTATCAATGTCCAACTGGATGATCCATAGCTCTATCAGTAGTAGGGTCCCCTTCTGAGACAAAAGTGGACTCCACTAGCTATGGTCCTTGTAGCCAACCTTTTTTATGTTGTCTACATATGTCTATCAAAGATAAAGAATAACACCAATTATTTTTCCCACATGAACTCACTACCACATGTTGCTACACTATGATTCCATGTGACTTGCTCAAACTATGCCACTTGTCCTTTCTAACACACTACAACATCCTGTGCCATCTTTTTTGCCCTGCTTGATTTGGAAACTTTAATGCATGATATCTCATGCATACGGGCTCAAAATTGACCCATTCAAATTACACCAAAAAGCTCTCAATGAGTTCTATGTTGTGTCAATGATCAATCTATAATTTAATGACTTTTATTTTTAGATTGAAACATAAATCCTCCTAGATCAATCCTCCTTACTAAGAGGGATTTTGGTCCACCAAAAGCTAGTACCCAACTTGATCCTATGAAATGTCAGTCAGTTTTGAAGAATTTTGATGGGTCTTTATTGGTCTAATCAGGTTTTACAATTGTGCCTACAATGCTTGGAATAACTAATTGATCACATCGTTCGCATTCTCTCTGCTACTGCTAAATGGTCCTCTACAACATATCAAGTACAAAACCCAAATCATAGCATAGAGATAATATGATTCATAACTCAAAAATATAAAAGGCCTAAAATAAGGCATGAGTTACTCTAAATCCTACAACTACCAATAAGGTCATGATATATCAAACTATCTACCCATTATCACATCCTGTAAGTGGTGAACTGCCAAACACTGAAACAATCACCAATGCAACTGCAAGACAAGTTTACAAACAAAATATAATACTAGTTATGATCATGTTGCAATACATTTCCTCAATGGGTCTTATCATGCTAAATAACTATAGAAATAACAAATAGTGTATAATGTCTAGCATTTCAAACATTTCCCAATAGGGTCTCATAAATGCATCCAAACACACACATGCTGCAAACATATACATCCCAAAATAGTAGTTATTCTGTAACAAGTATTATTGGAAAATTGAATCCTACTCAAAAAATTGTATACTACTATCAATCCCCAAGTTGATCCATGAGTTAAATTCCTTAACAATTCAATAGGAAACTCATAAAGCTAACAATGGAGATTCTAAAAATAGAGGTTTCTAAACATAAGTGTGAGAATTAAAAACTTCGCATGATGAACTGGTCTCGAAGTGTTCCCAACATAATAGATCCCAAATGCATATATCAAAGCATGGGTAAATGTATTTTGTCAACATACAATAAGGATCCCAAAATTGCTTTGAAACATTAATCCACTAATCATGAAATCATGAAATTTAAAAACTATTTACTAACCCTCTTAATCAGATTCTCTTGTTTAGGGTGTTTAATTTATTTATTAGATTTATTGACATTTTCATGGGTTGATTTAGGATTAACTTTATTAATTACCTTATCAATAGGTTTATATCCCATATTCTTCTTACCATTGCCAAGATGGTTGGATGGTTGAATTTTCCAACACTTCTCAACCAAATGTCTACTCACGTGACAATGCATGTAGACATCCCTCTTTTTAGGTGAGGTCATATGTTTTCCATTTCTCACTTTGTCAGTATGAGAATGGTCTTTATCACCTACAAGCTTCTTCAATAAATCTTGTCTTTTCCAACAATATGTGGCATAATGGTTATTCAATTTGCAAAAAGTACAAGGACAAGAATGCAACATATTCTGAATATCAAAACCAAATTTTTTAAATGGAAAAAGTGAATTATAATTCTTAGAATTCAAATTATTATTGGTTCTTTTTATAGTGTAATAACAAGGAGGTGGAATCTCAATACCTCTTTTACCTGATTTCTTACACCACTCATCATTCATTTGTAGGGAGGAATTATGCTCTACTAGTGGCCTCAGATCTTCACTGTCAGAAGCTTGTCCTCTTCTAGCAATGGAGGAACTCTATCCAATATCCACCTTCTCACTAGCATAACCCAATCCTGCATGGTGAGATCTATGCTCTACCTATATTGGGTTAGCAATACCTTGCCCATTCTTACCAAGGCCCCTTCCATCAAATCCCATTTTCAATAGCAATTTAGATCCAATGTCTTTAGTATATTTTTCAAAACTACCAAAAGCAACATCTAAAACTAAAGGGACAACAATACTACATGATGAACAACTTACAATGCAATCATCTGTCATAGTACCTATATATGTAGTGGAAGGACTGTGTCTTTATACACTCTACATCTGTGCCAAGAGCTCATCTTTGGCTTGTAGCTCAGATTTTAAGTGGGAAATATCCTCTTCCAAGGAGTAAAAATGAGCTCCTAGGAAAGTATTATCTTATTGGATCTGTCATTAAATTGCTTCAAGCTCATCAAGCCTCTCTCTTTTCAAGGATTTGGCCATGGCTTCCTGTTCCCTGCAAACAACCTAATTCCACAAACTACACACTGCAAATGGAATATTAACAAGGCCAATAAGTCTACAATAATACTAGAAACTAAACTGAAAACAACTGATATCAAATCCACATAATCAGAAGCTAATCCATCACACTAACTGCTTTGATACCAAACCTGATCCATAAACTCTACACTAATTTTCATGCATAAAATGTTTACCTTAGATCCTTTTATCAAAATGTTCAATTTCCTAAATACACTTGAAGGAAATGTAACTAAATTTGACCTTTTAAAAATGTGTTTATCTCAAAAACTTGAAGTATTTTAAAATCTCTATTAATATGTCATATTTGGCTAATTATGCATTCAATAGTGATTAATAAACATGATTAATCAAAATTTAGAAAAAGAATTCACAAATAAAATCAACTCACGACAAGCACGTGATAATGGAGTTCACATGTGGATCAAGTTACGTCTATGAATTCATTTAAAATATGAACCGATCCATTTCCATGAAAAGTGAGTACATGGCCAACCCTCATGATTATCTAATGGATCCTCTAAGACTATATACAATTCGGCAATAGACCTTAAAAAAGCCCTAGAATTCATGGATGGACCTTCCACCTTCCTGTTGTTAATACAATCTTGCATTCCTATGGATTTTTGCCAAAAAAGTATCCAAAATAGACTTAAAAAATGGCTTTAACAAATCCAACATAGGACATTCAACATATTTATGAATTTGTCTCAGAGTCTAGGACATTTCCCTAGTTTACACCAAGAAGTGAAAAGCTCTCCAAGTGCTTCAAAACATTAGATTTCGGCAGACTAGTCTAAAAGCCCCTATACACAGTCTACTCAATATAGTTTTTAAATACAACTTCACCTGATTTAAATAGTGCTTATGCTCGTAGGTGCAATAGTGAGATCCTTATCTTTTTACCTAGGAGGTTGGTAGTTTGAATCTCTTTCTTACCAAAATCCATAGTAAATCTTCTCTAAATGGTACAATCTCCATTTATGTTCCAACTATATGTTGGTGGTGGAATGGTAAAGGGATTAAAATAGAGATTAAGATGTTGGGGATTCGATCCTCCCCAACCATCTTACCTTTAATTGGTGGGTTCAAAATTTAAATCCCATATACATGAAATATGGGTTTTGGATTATTTCAAAATAGGCTACCATTAATACCAAGATGTGGCTTCGGCCATGTTGCAACCCCCTTTTGCTATGCCCATGAGCTAATAGTAGCATGTATGATCTATTAACATGATCGACTTAGATTGTAAACTTGATCTCGCCTATATTGGGAATGCTATTAGAAATCTCAACCCTTCATTTGGTTGGCACAAAATCAATCATGTTGGATGTTGAATTGTGCTTTGTGGTATGTTGGTGAGCACATCGTGCTTATTTCAAAATCCATGGAATCCATAGTGAATAGGCTCCCATTCTATGTTGGTTTTCTCATGGTCATTTTGACCTATCTGGGTTAAGTTGGGTCACCCCAACTCAATCTCAATCACCCCAACTTGGCTACAAGCACTTGTAATATGGCTTGAGTTGGTGACTCAGCTCAGCTACGGGCACTTTCAATGTGACATGAGGTCATACTCGATCATGATAAATAATTACATGAAATTATAATCACTAGGTGACTATTAATAAAATTCAACCATGGAGTAATATAGTGGTGGCAAACCATGTGGTGGCTTGAGGACCCACCATGTAGACCACTCTCAATTTGACACTTGTCGACATCCAACTAGATGCTCCATAGATCTATCGATGATAGGTTCCCCTTTTGAGACAAAAGTGAACTCTAGTAGCTACGATTCCCATAGCCAACCTTTTTTATGCCATTTATGTATGTCTATCAAAGATGAAGAATAAAACCAATTATTTTTCCTGGACGAACTCACTACCACATATCGTTGTACCATGAGTCCATGTGACTTTCTCAAAATATGCCACTTATCCTTTATGACACACTGCAACATCCTATGCCATATTTTTGCCTTGTTTGATTGAGAAACTTAAATGCACAATATCTTGCACTTATGGGCTCAAAATCAACTTGTTCAAATTGCACTAGAAATATCTCAATGAGATATATGTTGTGTCAATGATCAATATGCAATTTGATGACTTATGTTTTCACAGTGAAACATAGATCCTCTTGGATTAGAAAGAGCATTGCATAAATAATATTATTTATTTACCCATTTATATAATGATGTGCATAGATATGCTTCTTTCAAAATTACTCGTTCAGAGTAACATAACATATCTCCCTCCAAATACAAATATTTTATCCCTCACACAAAGGATATAAATTACCTAAGGAGCATTATGAAAAAAAATGTGGTATTCCTAATCTTTAAATGACTAATTTGAAAATGTTACTTAACATGGGGCCAATCCAAGATCCATATATTATGTAAGAGTCTCAAAGGGAATAACACAAAAAACATCCATGACAACAAGATTTAACAATTAACTTATACATGGGTGGTGCTTATTTTTGACATAACCATATTTTTCCTACATAAGAAAAAATTACTTGTAATGTAAGATGATTACAACAAATTGGCTTCAATCCAAAAAACTTACAAAATAAATGATGTTGGAAAGAGTCCTTAGGAAAAATAATAATACCAATTACTTGTGGTATAAATTAATTGAAACAGAGGTTTGGGTTATGTCTACCACATCTCTCTATGAATTTACACTAAGAACTCTTTGGTTATACCAAATGGAAGCAAAAATTATTCTAAATCAGTAAGGTATTTCCTTTCTCATGAAGGTAAATTATTACCTATTCTAAATGATAGCATTATTTATTCTAATACACATGTAAAATGTGAGGAGGAACATGTTATGCACCTTTTCAACTTATACAATCATGATGCAAATAATGTAAAAGATCCAACTTAAGTTTGTTAGGCACTGAGTACGGAGATACCTATGACCATCCATTGGATGAGATCACATATTAATCTCTTCAAATATTTCAAAAATACCAAAATAATCAAAACCATTCAAAAATACAAACACATTTTTTTCACTTACATGTTCTTTTGGCTCTTTGACATCTGTGTGCTAGTTCCATATTGATGTATGGCATATTCAATTACTTCTACATACAGATATGTGTGTCACACTTCTATTTGAGTGTGATATAAGCATACATAAATACATGATTTATTCCTATTTTAGATGTTGGACCTTCACTTTACTCATGTCATGCAGACATTGGGGGCATCCGCTTCTTTGATCTTGATACATAGGTTATATGGTTCAATGATCACATTTCATTATCATGTTTGAGCTTACATATGTACTTACACATACCTTTATCCTTGATTATATCTTACATAGGTTACTTGATATGCTATGCACTTAATAATTTTTGCTAAAATATTTTATCCATGAGTTAATATGATATGTTTATGCTGGTTGCTTATGATTTATTTTATGCACTTCTTTGAGTGTTTTACCTTGTTATTGTCTTACTTGTTTAAGCATTTGAATATGTTCCTTTGTTTGTGGCCTCATGATTATGTATGCTTTTTTTGACATTTGAATATGCCATTGTTTATTTCATGGACATTTTAATATGTCATCCTTAATTTCATGGATATTTGACTAAGTCATATCCCTTAAATTGTTCAACATTTAAACATGCCCCTTATTTTCAGTCTCCTTGGACCATTGCTTTTTGACTTTCTTTTGAGTACTCTTGTGTGTGTGTGTTTGTTTGCTTGTTGAGCTTGTAATGTTATTATTTAGATGTTTTCATGATCCTTATCATGCATCTTAGGCCTTCATGTGATCATATTGGTTCTATGTGCTTTAATACTATATCTACCTAGACATGTTCCTTCTATATGTTACAGGGTTCCATTCATAAAATATATAATTATCATATCTTTTTAAGGTAAGGTAACTACCAGTTCCTATATTTTCCTCACCTCAAGGGGGGAATATTAGTGGGGAATATAATAGAGGCATGTTCTCCAAACTTGGGATAACTTTTAAATTCAATGGGGGCATGCTTTAGAAACATGTTCTCCATAGTTATTCACATTTGGCACATTTATCAGATTTAGTGGGAGAATGTTTTGAAAGCATGTTCTCCATACTTATTCAATATTTAGTTTCTCCAGATTATAGTGGGGGAATGTTTTTGAAACATGTTATCCACATTAGTACTTATATCAATTTTCAAATTTCTCCATATATAGTGGTGGCATGTTTTGGAAGCATGTAATCCATACACAATTTTTCTGAATTGGCCAAAGCACATAGTTATATGATTCCGATTCATAGTTGTGGTAAAATTATAAATGTTGGTACCATTATTATATACAATTTTAGGATGAGACATATCTAAGGTATTCAATTATTTCCTAATATTTTTTTTAAAATCCAAATTAGTTTCAAATTCTAAAACTCTTTTATGGACTAGTACCACATCACAAACTTTTACATACTGATACCCCAATCAGACTTTTACGGACTTTATTAAACTAATTTACTGTAGTATTTGGTTTGATTTATGGTATAATTGAGGTTATTAAATAAATAAATCTTTCCAAGTTTTTAGATTGGAATTGATTGTATCATCCATCCTCACTAGGTTATAAGTATCATTAGGTTGCACAGTTGAGCTAATCTCAACTACCAAGAGGGAAATCATTATTGATCCAAGGTTGGGGGCATGTGATTTCCAATCTCTCTCTCTCTCTCTCTCTCTCTCTCTCTCTCCTTGGATATATGAACTTTCAAGATTTATTTGTATTTGTCCCAATCTCAGTTTCATAGCCTTACAATGATACATATTTTTCAAATCAACTTGTCAATAGGTAAGGTAGTTACATTGATACATAGGTGTACTCCTAAACCTTTATCTTTTAATTTAAATCTATTTCAAGTAATTTCAATTTAAGATTATATGCACTACTTATATACTGTAACATTTTCTTAGTTTTAGGTCAGTCACCAATAAAACACTCAAGTTTGGCACACGCAAAGGCAAGGTGTGTTATACATACCTAGGTACACATTCCTTTTCTTTAAACTAATAATTTCATTAATATATTAAAGGTGGGGGGGGGAAATGTAAACAATATTTATGGATCATATAGAACCTTAGTATTTTACACTTGACAAACTCAGACCTTGGTTTTTTCTCTCAGTTATGGACCTTTCCTTCCTTCTACAAGTCTCACATCTATTCTATCTTGTGCTCCTTAGCCAATATCTTAGTCTGAATATCTTATATTATTGACCCATGCCTTCTATATTACCCAAAATACTTAAAATGTATTTATCTTCCACCATTTAACATTATGATCTAGTATTTACTTTCTTTTTCCTTGGTCATTAGCATCCATGATAGAAACTAGTGTTAAGACTAGTGTCCTCACCTGACATAAGTGTTTAGTACCCTAAATTCATCTATTCTACAAATGAAATGTATCTTAATGGTCAACCTAAGTTATTTAATGCAAGTTAATTTTCCAAAGTGATTGATATAAATACAATATCAACCCTCATTCATTCCTCACCTAACATACATGGGAAAATGCCTAGTATTCATACCAAAGATCATTCAATTGAGCAAATCTTCCCTATTTTTGCATATTTCCATACTTGTCATAGGAAAAACACATACATAGGTATGAAATATTGAAGAAACACATAAATAGACTAATTTAATATTTTATAAGCTAGGTCACTATTGTACTTGTTTTACACATATCTTATGATTCCCACACAAGCCAACACATAAGGGAGAACTACATCAGTCTGATGCCCTCTTCAAAGTATCATATATGTAGGTAGCACTCACTAATAGAGGGGTATTTGGGGTTATCTTGATATTATATACCCACTAACCAATTTTCCCACAAGGTCACATTGAAGATGAAGAACTAAGATTTTACAAATTCATGAGAAATGACAATCCATGACCTAGATCTGAAAACACTAGAGAAAATGTGAAGACAAACCCAAAAGTATCTAGGTGGTTTCATCCTTTTATATCAAGTATTCCATACAAGAAACTTGCATCGAACCCATATAGTAGTGTTGACATAATCATCCTAGGATGATGCAACTATCCAGAGCTCTAGAGGTACTTAATACAAAATTAGGTGATTGTTCTAGAATCATCTTCCAACCTACTTTTTGCCTGTTCTAGATCCAACATTATGTTAATATCAAAACCAACTAAGTATATTACTTATTTGTCATTTCTATACATAGCTTAGTTATACTTTCTATGTTTAGCCTATTCTCAACATAAAAAATTCAACATATGTTATATCTAAGTTTAGCACCTAATTCACTTGTTTTAAATTTGATTATCACCCTTATGCATTGTAATTTATATATACCCCTTTAATAAGGTCTAGGTAGCCCAAAACTATCTATAAATTTTAATTTTAGGGTTAAACAATATAAAATCAACATATTAGACTTGATTCATTAATAAACTCAACATTGAAACAACTATAGATACTAAAAAGACTATTTTTGACTAGATTTTGATGATTGAAACTATGTACTAAATAATCAAACAAATATTTAAAAGACATTATATTTTTGATTTTAAGTGTTATTAAACAAAACTAGTAATAAAAACTTATTATATCACAAACAAAACAAACTATGAAAAACTAAGAAATATTTACTATATATGTATATACCATAGGCTTGAATTTTAGTGAAGTCCATGTCAACAATCTCACTATTGATTCATATACCATTGGTTGTTCTTAGGAAGTATTTTATGGTAGGTCCAATTCTTCAAGAAATCATATCTTGCAGAGGTAAAGTTAACTCATACTCTAATAAATGTGTGAAGAGATTACGCATATGAAGTAATATCAGGTAGACCAGATGAATAACATAGATCAAAATAAGGAGAAACAAGAAGTTTGATTTTGATAAAAACATGACATATCAACCCAGATCAAGTCTAACATTCACTGATATCAAAGATTTCATATCTATATTCAATAGGTACACATGGTAGATCTTTGAACAGTGATAGAGAATAGATAATTAGAACATAGATCTTCAACTACGCCTCATCTATATACTATGGAGAACTTGCATGATCCTTATATTCTTTTAAATATGAGATCTATTATGTTACATAGATTTAAAATTTTCATTAGGGTTTCCCTTACATAAATTGGGTGATATTAGAGTTTCCCTTAACATTTTATTGTTCCATCTAATCTTGACTCTTCTTACACAAAACCTTGATTTGATACCAAATCTAAAATTTGGTTCAGATTAACATAATTAAACACTCAATAAACCTTAAAAAACTTAATTCAATGATATTATTTTTTAATTCATTTGGGATCATTATTCATTGAGAGAGCTTACATTTTTATAGCCTTTCCATTTCCTATAAAAAAGGAGTTGTGGCTTATTAATATAATCCCATAAATTTCTCAAATTATCTTTCCACCTTTATTCTCTCATAATTCTATCTAGTGAGTTGTTTCATAAAAAATCTTATTTACAATTAAATATTAATTTACTTACATATTAATATTATTTTTCTAATTAAATAAATATCATACTAACCTAACTATTACAACACCATAGGAACGCTACTTTTCTAATATTTTTTTGTAGTAGTGAAATATTTTATAGTTTAAGGAGTTTTGAGTTTGATTTTGTCTAATTTATATCATTATTAGAGGAAAAATGAACTCTAATACGCATATAGAATAGCCATATAATTAAATTTAAAAAAAAAAGAAAGAAATGTCTAGCTTAAGCAATAATTATCAAGTATTGCATCAAAATGTATTTAAATAAAGCAATGTAGACCCTCACTACTTAAAATTTTACTTGTAATATTTGATAGCAATAAGAACATTGTAGCCTTACAACCCTGATTTTGTTTGTTATCAATGGTTTTGTGTTTAGATCATGAAAGGGTCTAGACTAAGTAATTGAGGAAATGAATTCATCTAATTTGGATGGTGATCTATCTAATCTAAGAATTGAGTGACTAATAACTTTTGAATCAAGTTGTTTGAATCTTATAGGTATACTTCCCACAAATTGGTATTTTTTCCATATTTTGGTATATTGGTCTTTTTTAACTATCCCAAATAGTGTATTAGTCTCATTTTTTGGGGTATTTCACACCTTATTTTATGTTTGGTATATTACTCAATGAGCATGTGGTTCTATTATGAAATTACCATATGGTATATTACTTAAGGACATTCTAATTGACACAATGAAGTTTAGTAATGGCTTGTATATCTTTATGTATGAACTTGTTCAATTGTCACTTCTTTGGGGGGAAGGTGTGGGGAAGAAGTAGGTAGTATTTTTGTATCCATCATTTTTCAAAGTCATCTGCAAGCCTTTCCTATGTTTTTAATAAAAAATGATAACCTTTCTATTATACTTAACACATTTTAACTTTAAGAGTATTTTTGGATGATTTTGTTATTACTTAGGGAAATGCACTTAATTTCTTAGTTTTCAATGTGCATAATTGTAGTTAACAACAAAAAAGAAAATATGAGTTCATGTGGATAGTTTTTTTTAAGTTTAATGATTTTTGTTAGCTTGAATATTTTAATTAGCTAGCATAAACTTATGTTCAAGATTGTTGCACAGGCTTGAAACCATTACATATTTTTTAATTGACTTGTATGATGTTTTATTAAATATTAAGTTATTTGTTGTCATTTGATGCCCAAATTTAAAGAAAACTTCAAATAATGAAATATTAAACCTTTTAAATTCTTGACATAAAGGATATCAAGAATAAGTTGATAATATTAAAAATTAAGCAAAGTTGAAGAAAAGAATTTTTGAATATTTACTAGAAACTATATGAAGCTCATGATCACTATATTATGATATTGTAAGCAATTCCTATGCCAAAACTCATGATGCTTTTTTTTAAAGCTTAATTGATGCTCTACTCATGTTTGATATGCATATTTATTTTTTTCTACCTTCAGGTATAATAACATACAAGGATTCATGTGTAATGTCTTTGCTAGATAGTAACATATGACCATTTCTTATGATTGTGAATAAATTTAGTATTACATAAATAAACATGAAAACAAAAATAGGCATATATAATAAGCATACAATGTTCTAAAATTTTCATTTCTAATTAGAATGGTCATTTGGTGTATTAATGTTGTAAAATGTAATTGTATGTGTGGTTTATGAAAGTTTTTTTAGGATAGAAATTGATTCACCACTAAACTTTTCATTTTGTTTTATTATATTAGAGTAAAGATGATACATTGGTTGATAGTATTTTTGTCTAATATTATATAATATATATGATTCATATCTCATGTTTAATAATTTAGATATAAAATATGAAATTCATACTAAATAAAAGGCTAATGTTTCATTTTGTTTTCTATAGGAGTTAGTTTCATAAGTTGTTGAATTGGAATATGAGAATTGTAAGATGAAACATGAGCTTGAGGATTCTAGAGTTGAAGTTGTTCATTTAAAAAATTAACATGCCATTATTTGGAGGCTTGAAGGGTGTAATAGTTAATTGGAAGAATATGTAGAATTTAAATGTGATAAGTGATAGTTAATTTGATTATATCATGTTACTATTAGTTGCATCAATCTCTTTCCCTTTATATATTGTTGGAGATTAATTTTTTTTAGTTCACTTTAGGTTTTTTTTAATCTTACCTTAATTTTATATTTCAATTGTGTATTTATTATCATAATAAATTCATTTTATCTCAGATTTACGAGGTGTCTCTCACCTTTTTTTATTTTTTATATGATTCTTGGAGTTACTTGCATAAGTAAATCCTCCCCACACATGTCACACACTTCCCTTCACCTTTTGGATAATAGGATATTTGAAACACACTAAGGAGTCCTTGTAAGGTTATGATGGGATTATTTTAACTCCCTCATCCTTCTTATTGATCTATTTAAATCCTCCTCTATTCTCAACCATATTTCTATAGCTATCTTGAGATGTCTATTTTGGCCTGAGGCCATTCTTCTAGCTCTTTCTCTTGACTTATTTTTGATATTGTGGTTGGAGATCAATGCTTTACAAGCCTTATAATAGATGTAAGGTTTTTCTCCCTTTGACGATTTTCCCACTTGTCAATTCTTGTCTCTTCTATTTGTGATGTGCTCGTTATTGAGGTAATATTTTTTATTTATGCACTATTTTTCTTTATGATTTCAGTATTAATCTAATGTTCTTAGAATAAATATTAATATACTCAAGTATCCATTCTAATTTTAAAATTTTAGAATTTATAATTTTATAGGGTTGGATACCTCTTTTATTTTGAAATGTTTTCATTTAATTATGAGTATTAAATGCATTCTTTAGTTGAGGCACAAGAAAATAATTTTTGAGATACATCTTTGCTTATTTGTTACAAAGGAACTTTCATTGAAGATTGATATTCCCAGATTTTTATTGAGGGTGGTACATCCTTTTTTTCATTCCTCTTTCATTCATGGGTAATGCTTTTTGAGGAGTGGTTGATGAAACTATTTTATTTGAATGACCCTTGAAAGTAGAATAATGTTTCACTATCACAAGTAACTCCCGTAGAGGACTCTGTTTATAAATTTGATTCATAGTTCTTATTTATAGTGAATAGTTTCCTCATTCATTCTTCCAATTTCAATTGGGTTATTGCAATGAGATTTATCTTTATATTCCTTTTTAGTTTGAATTATCCCTTTATGATTTGGATTTCTAAATTTTACACAACCTTGCCTTCATCTTTTTTGTCTTTAATGTTGCATTTTATTATGGCAGTTGATTTCTAGTCTTTATGACTCTTTGGATATGTATTTGTTAATTTTTCATGCTTAGATTGTGTATATGAGAGGAATGCTTTCATAATCAAATTTTTTATTTCAAGTATGGGATAATAAATCTAGAATCACTAATTATACGAGGCCCTTCTTTCTTATCAGTATAGCCATGTGCTCATGAGGTGGAGTCATAAGAGAGTTAGACACATCTCATATTTATGTGTGTTTCTTGGTTGCCACTGGGTGTTAATCACTGGAGAAATATCCCTAGGAGAATTTTGTTTTGACACACAAGGCAATATTCTAATTATCATTAAATTACCTAAATTTATTTATTAGGGGTGCATTGCATGAGAATTTCATGTTAATTTAGTGAAATACCTAGCATATAAATAATGATAATGGAAATAACTAAATTTTAGAAAGATATATTGATGATGATTAGGTTCGTGAATTTTTTTTCCAAACTTTAATCTCATAGGTTCAAAAAAATGGTTGAGATTTGCATGCTTTCATATAATAAATGCTTCAATAAAAAAAGAATTTAAGATTTTCCAATACACATATTCACACCCTAGAATGCAATTTATTCAACTATATTTTGTTATCCATAGTTACTGCAAAAAAATTTCTCCAACCACAAATTTCATCAAGTACACACAAGCTCTTAGGTAACTCTGATACCATACACACAAGCTCTTAGATAAAATTTGATATATATTAAAACCTTTGGTTTCTAGTTCTTAGTACTTGTGAGGTTTTCCATTTTTTTAATAAAAAACTTTAACTTTATATATATATATATATATAAAGTTAAAGTTTTTAATTAAAAAAATGGAAAACCTCACAAGTACTAAGGACTAGAAACCAAAGGTTTTAATATATATCAAATTTTATCTAAGAGCTTGTGTGTATGGTATCAGAGTTACCTAAGATACGATACACACAAGCTCTTAGATAAAATTTGATAAATATTAAAACCTTTGGTTTCTAGTCCTTAGTACTTGTGAGGTTTTCCATTTTTTTAATTAAAAACTTTAACTTTATATATATATATATATATATATATATATATATATATATATATATATATATATATATATAAAGGTAAAGTTTTTTATTAAAAAATTGAAAAACCTCACAAGTACTAAGGACTAGAAACCAAAGGTTTTAAAAGATGACCACTTGGAAAGCATGCACAATAGCTAAGCCAAGAAAGAACAATAAAAAAGACATAATACTCCAGACTTGAGCTTTTCATGGCTTCCAAGTTTAACATGATATTCTCTTGCTCCTTAATACCATAATCAAAACTATTGTCTCTAAATCTTGCACCCTAGAAGAGAGTGTTCAATCCTCTTGCAGATTTGGGCAACATTGGAACATTTCTAGGCATGTGGGTATACCTATAGAGGAAATGAACCTCTAGATTTAAAGGGCTAGCTCCATGAATGTATCTATGCAAAAAAACCTTTGTCTAAACTAGTTTGATTAAAGGGAAAAGAGTTAGAAATTGCATAAAGAAAACATGTTCTAAGAATGTTGATGCACCAAGATTATCTTCCACACAAATATCATACCATTTTACATGATACAACAAGATACACAAGCTATTTCCAAGCTCTAAAGATTATAACATAAGTATTTTAGTATAGAGGTGAGATGTATGAAATGACACAAGGTAAATGAACTGAAAGACAACCTGTACATTCCAAGAATAGTTATACACATATAAAAATTCAACACACTTGGATGCACTCTATATGACCTGTTAGACCAAAAACCCTTACTCAGGCATGAAGGACAAGGGATAGAAGGATGAAAACCATCACTTGTTGTCACTATACATCACTTACACACTCAGGTAAATACTCAAAACTTTAAATAAAAATACTTGTACTAATGCTTAAAGGTAGGATATCATTCCCATAGGGCTTCAACGTACTCTGTGTGTTCTCATTTACCCTAGCTCAAGGGCTATATTTATAGTAGAGAGGAAGAGAGAGGAGGAGGCCTTTAAGGCCAAGAGAAGGAATAAATCTATTAAAAGTCTTCATATTCAATTACAACCATCTTTATAAATGATGTTCATTTAGGCCATTCCATTGATCCATGTCATTTTAAGTGGTTACATAGCTAGCTTGCTCTCCTAAAGATGATTTCCTAATGATTGCACTAGTAGAAACATATACTTTTGAGTTGGGTAATGGCATCAATCAGTTATGAAAATGAGAGTCCACTTGTTACATATTTTTCCTGATGCCTAACAGCTTCCCACTGGCTCACTGAGGTGTACAAGGCATGGAGAAGAGTCACTTTCATTCTGTTTGGCCTTGGAGAGGTATTCCCTAAAGTCTATGTGTATGCCTCCATGTCATTTGTCAGAATCCTTTGAAACTCATTCCATCTTGACCAAGTCTTTTACTCCTTTTGATTAGCCATCATAAATGATGTGGATCATGGTATGACCAATGGTGAGATGAACTCTCTGATGGGCTTTGGCAGATAAAGAATGTGAGCCCTTGGATTTTCTTGAGCGATTAAGTGAGGACCATCAATCTACCTAGGACCCACTATTTTGAATTCCAATGGCTATTCCATGACCCTAAAGTTGATGGTCATGCAACTATCACTCTACTAGGACTATTCCTTCAAACTTTTTCCTATAGACCCTTCTCTTTTCTCCCTTCGAAACCATCCTTTTACAGACTTTATAAACTATGGACTTTTCAAAACTATCTTTCTATGAAATTTTTGGATTACTCAAAAATGCCATTTCTATAGACTCTGTAGGTGTCCTCCCTTCAGACTGCTCAAACATGCCCTTTTACAATCCTTCTATGGACTCTGCACAAGTGTCTATACCCTTTGGAATTTTTTTGAAGGACACTTTTGTCGAGAATGCTCCTTTAGGACCTTGGTTTAGGGCACTTTATCTGAAAGGTGACCCTTTAGATCTTTTTAAAAGGCCCTTCAAACTTTTCCCAAGTGTCCCTTTGAACTTTCGAAAATGTCCCTTCAGACTTTTGTCGAAGGACACTTTTACAACAAAAAGACCCTTCAAAATTTTGGAAGTGGACCAATTTCTAAGAAAGACCCTTCAAAAATATTGTAAGTGTCCCTTTAGACTTTTGGAAAGTGTCCCTTTGCTTGAGAAATGGTCCTTTAGATTTTTTGTGACCCTTCAAAAAGATTGTTTTGGATAAAAAGTTTGAAACAATTCTTTCAAAAAAGTTGAAAAGGATTTTTTGATATGGACCAATTCCTTTGGACTTTTGAAAGTTAAAAATTGTTTCAAAATTTTTAAAGGATCAATTATTTCAAACTTTTTGTTCAAAATAAAAAGTTTGAAATAAAGAACAAATCCTTCAGAAATGTTGTTTCAGATAATAAGTTTGAAACAAATCCCTTAAAAATCCTTCTGATGCCCTTCAAAAACTTGAAATGTTCCCTTTGAAAAAGTTGAACACATCCCTTCACAAGAGAAAAATACCCTTCAATAGAATGGAAATTTCCCTTCGAAAAAGTGCAAAGTATGCTTTCACTTTAGAAATGATCCTTCGACATTCCTAAAATGTACCCTTCAAAAAACCTATTTAGGACCGATTCCTTTGAATTTTTTTTTGTTTCAGACAAAAAGTTTGAAATAATTCCTTTGAGACTTGGACAAAAAGACCAAATAAAGGCTTCTAAAATAAATAACACTTGGTCTTTCTTTGTTGTGGGGATGAACCAATAAATATGTTGCACTTAGCCAAAAAAAAGATGTAAAACTCAGGAGTGAAAATGGCTAACAAAAACTTTGGAGGTCCTCTTTACACATTTTATAGTTTCATTCCCCCCACCTCCATCACTCATTAATTCCACCACATTAGTTATTGACAAGAGCTAAAATGTCGTTCATTGCTTATCTTTCATGAACTACCTTACATAAGTTTAAACTTATCTTTTCTCTCTCGTGGTCCCAACCAACTCGATCTTTTTTGTGTTTCTACTTGGAGGCATTCTCATGACCTTATGAGAAGTGTTATCCCTTGAATTTAATCTAGCTTCATCCTACTTAAGATGAATTATAACACTCCTCACATTCATGATCTCTACATCTGATGAATTAGAGATATTGATCATTTGAATATATTAACCATTGGCTCCATGAAAATATCAATACAAGGGTATGCAATATACTAACAATAGTTTGAATTAAGGAATTAAAATTTCCATGAATCATAAAACACCTTTAAATTTCAAAACAAGCTCCCCACCCACACACTGAATAACACCAAAAACTATACCAATAAATCTTAATTCAAGGAGAAAGGATAGCATGGAACCCAGGGAAAAATAAATTGAATGTGATAGCATAGGGAAATGTAGACTGAACACAATAACAAGGCTATGTTTGTAACAAATAAATGGGAACTTATACACACTTAGACCTGGGTCTTTTTTGAAAAAAGTCATCAATACTGAGAGATGAGAAAGGAAAAGAGATCTCCAAAATTAGGAGTGTTGAAGTCAAAATATAGTCACCACAAACACAAATGCTAAAATAGAAGATAACACTTCTTAGTTGCCTCACAATATTTCATGCACTGCTTGTTGTTTCTTAACTCTAAAATCAGCCTCCCGATCATATGATGGAATTCCTTAATTGTGGCATTTCTGTATGATATTCCTTTATTTATTTTTTAACATCACAACATTTTGATTTTGATTTTATTATATTTTTAATAGAGAACCATCTAGCACAACATAAAAAAAAAGATTTCATTATTTTTTCAACATTTTCTGTGATGTACCAATCTTAATATAAATAGTCTAAATGAAATTGGGTGCAATAAATTAGTTGAGTAGAAGGTAGATATTTTTATTATTTTTTGTTTATCTCATTTTTGAATTAATATTAATCATAATAGGTTAAAATTTTATAATTAATTCATATTGTAGCATATAGAAATCATGCATAAATCAAAATGTAATTTATTAAGACTGATCTAATAATGCAATTTAATATTTATGGAAGTACTAAGTAGATCAATATACTTAGCTTTAATATTTGAATAATTTACTGTGACTATTTTATGGTAGTTGAAATAGATTGGAAATAATTTTGTGATTTTTCCATATCTATAATTATGTCTCTATGTGCACATGGTTGGTATAGTTAGGTTGGACAAAAATATAAACCGTAGTGACTGAGGTTGAAATTACTGTCCTAGACATATTTATCTCCCTATGACCATACAATGTGATGTGGGTTCTTGATATGTCTTTGTATGTGTGATATATGACATTTGAATTTATGCATAACTCTATAAATTAGTTTGCTTATCCTTAAAACCTTATGTTCACTTGTGAAGGATGAAAACTTGTAAAAAGTGAGGAAGTGAAATTAGGCTAAGTTGACCTCAATCACCCCCATTGATGATTTATCATTACCTATGTATCCAATACTATAAATAGAGAAGTCAATTCAAATGTAGTTATTTCCTTTAGTGTGAATGTTTAATTATGCTCTTATGCTATATGAATGCAACTAAAAATCTAGCTTTGATCTTTACAATGTTGGCACTTACCCTGAGTTGGTATTCATCAGATTTGGATGATGACTATTTCAAGTGATTTATTTGCATTTTGGAAATATTAGGATAGGTTTTCTCAATGTATAGTAGTATGCTTGATATGTACTTAATAATGTTAGATGTTCAATAATCATAGTCTTGATTTGTATTTATATGTACTCAATTAGTTAATTTACCACACCGCTGACACACTAAATGAATGGGTTGATAAATGGGAATGATTTGATTTTAAAAAATAGGTGTTACTAGGCAAAAGATAGTAGTTATTGGTGTAAATTTTCAATTATACCTTAAACTTACTAAGTAATTTTTCTAGGATTTTTGTTTTCTTATTTAGAAAATAAATCTTGTTTGGACTTGACAACTTGCACTAAAGTCAAAGTTGCACACCCACATAGAAAAATACACTAAAGTAAAAGTTACACACTAAATTAGGATTTAGGAAACCACTTGAATTAATGCAAACACTTCTATTTATGAGGTTATTCATGATATATATAATCCTCTCTTCACCTATTTTGTGAAATGAGAAGTATTACGTAATTCCTTTCTAAGATTTAATATAGAAGAAAGTTTTGTTATTCCATCAAATTTTATTTTTAGAATATTGTGTAGTTTTTTACATAAGTGTAATCCTATAATTTAAAAATATTGAAACTACTTGCATGTTGTTATAATTTGCACTTCTTTGATATGGTATCAAAGTGCCACTACTAAAAAAGCCATCCCTTTTATGATTCAAGGAAATGAATATTAAAAACCTTGAGGTTGTAATCTTACATTTTTTTAATTTGAATCCAATCTCTTTTTCCTTCCCTTCTGATTTTATTCTAATTTTGTTGTTTTCCCACAAATTTTAGCACTTTAAGGGGGGTATACTTCAAGTTCATTTTGAGGTGAGTTCACTTATGCTAGTGCATCTAGAAGGTCTTAAAACTCATAGATGACTATAAAGTTTCGTGGTTGTAATTTCTTTTTATTTATTTTTTACTTTTAATGCTTATCCAATACATACATGCATGCACATGCACACACACACAAGTTTCATGGTATCAAAGTACCACTGATAAAAGAGCCATCCATTTTATGATTCAAGGAAATAAATATTAAAACCCTTGAGGTTGTATTCTTCCATTTTTTCATTTGAACCCACTCTCTTTTTCCTTCCTTTATAATTTTATTCTAATTTTGTTATTTTCCCACAAATTTTAGCACTTTAAAGGGGGTGTACTTAAAGTTAGTTTTGGGGTGAGTTCACCTATGCCAGTGCATATAAAAGGTCTTAAAACTCATATATGACTATAAAGTTTCATGGGTTTATTTTTTTTATATTTTAATACTTATTCAGTACATACACATTTGCACACATGCATGCGCGTGTGCACACACACACACACACACACAAGTTTCATGGGTTTAATTTTTAATTTTTAATTATTTTAATGCTTATTCATTTTTTTATAAGCATTAAAATCAAAAAAACCATAAAAAAATTAAACCCATGAAACTTGTGTGTGTGTGCACATGCACACACACATATATATGGCGAAGAATTTGTATTATTTTCCAAAAAAATTAACAGTTTAAAAAATCAATTAAAAATATTAATAAGAAATCAATTTAATAAAAAAAACAAAGTATTTTATTTTTTATAGTCTTTATTAATACTTTGGATAACTAGCCATCACCTCACTCAAGCCCCCAACTATTGCTTCCCTACCCACCACCCTTGTCCTACCTTGTGATTGACCTACGTCAGCCACAATTAACTTCTGGCCATAACAAGACTTGTTGACCTATGGCTTTCCAATAGTATTTGGCCAATCCTCGACCTTCAACCATTTTATTTCATTTTTTATTCTATTTTAAAAAATATATATTTATTAAAAAAATCCCAACCTTTTTTTTGAAACAAAATAATTTTTCGACAAATATAAATTTTATCAATTCAATGGCATAGTGACAAACTTAATTTTGTAAGACTTTGGTTTGTGGGGTAGGTTAGTGGTTCAAACCTCCCCCCTTATTCTTTTGCATAAAGGATAATTGTCCAAAAGACATTTTTGGCTAATTGATGAAGATGAGCATGGTTTAATATGTGGTCAAATCTGCCACAATAAAAATTAATTTTCTTCTAATATGTGCCTTCTTCCACATCAACAACCCACTTGGCATTTTTGGATTTTGTGTTCACATGTTCACATTTTTTTTGAATCCCCCTTGAGCATTTTTTCAAACACGCTTGTGTTATTTTGCCAATATCTTGAGCATCATTTAGATTTTGGAGGTGATTGTTGTTACATTAAAAAATTGGGTCCATCTTCTTCTATGTAGTGTAGTCATTTTATTGCTACCTCACTTAAAAGTATAATTTTTTAAAGCTTTTGAGAGTCCATCTTTGTGGTCAAACATCACCATAATTTCCAAGAAATTTTTTCAACACTCATGACACCTTTTTTGCCTAAAATCTATATTTGTAATTATAATTGAATCATATTGTATATAAATGATTTTTTTTCTATTTCTCATTTTTGATTAATTTGTAACAGGGTGATTTTTTTGTAAATTTCATCATTATAAGCAGTTTTAGGGGAAGTATTTGGTCATTTCACTCATTATAGTGTAAAAAACTCATACTTATGACACTCTTGAGGATTGTGCCTTATACCTATTTTTTGTGCACTTGTAGTTTGCACATTATTCTTATGTTTGGACAAATACATTTTATCACACTTATGGTTTGTGCCATTTTTTATTCAAGGACCCTTTATTCATGCCTTGACTTCTTCTATAAAGACTCATTTAAGGTCTATTTCTTAGCATCTTGTCATTTTGTTGTTGTTTGCAATTATTTCCCACCTTGATGTATACACACTATTATAAAGAAATAATAAATTACAAGATGAGATGATATGTTCTTATATGAGGTTTTCTCACTTCAAGAATTTATTTTTTAATTTGTAGAAGAAAATAGGGCCCTTAAAATGCATAACACACTCCTAAAAAAAATTTCAAAATAGAAGTCACTCATTTACACTTTTTAAGCTAATGTTGCGATATTGAAACAACAGTCTGATCATGTTGAACCCATGACTACTAAAATATATTCAATACTTATTCTTAATTATGACATGCATCTATTAGATGTTCACTTGGATTTTTATATGCTAGATCATGAGTTGTATTATGATCCCACTACATGTGTAGTTGCCTTTGTTACAACTCACACTATTGCTGATTATAAGGTTGATGTGCTTGCCTCCTTTGAGAAGCACACTACTCATTTTGGTTCTTATATTATTTGCACCATGATTATTCTAGTCGAGGTATTAGAAAGCACAAATGGGGCATTGTGTTTCCTATCCAACTTGTTCAATGGATTGTTTTCCATGTTATTGATTATTGAGAAAATGATTTCACTTCCTTTTTAGGACCACTTTATAGCAGATAAGCACTAATTTTTGTTCACTCTACACTTTTAGAAGATATTGAATGACACATATCTACTATATATAGTAATTCATTAGATATTGTACTTAGTCATGAGATATCTAAGCCATATTTAGATTTTTTAGGCATGTGATACTTGAGCTTATTTATGTAAGGCTTACAAGGCCTTTCCCTTCACTCAGGAATGAGAAATATGAGATTTATTTTATTAGGGATGAAAATATTAACACATCATTATATTGAATTATGCATGATAGTCTTAACTCTTATCTAGACATTTCTTTGCATACACCATTTGTGCACATGACACCAAATGACTTGTAGGTGTTTTCTTCCAATGGCCATGTTCATTTAGGATGAATTGATAATTACTTATGATGGCATAATCAACATTCCTTGAATGGAATCTAATAGCATCATTATTTCATTATTAAACTATATATTCCATACACCATTCATACTACCAATAATGTTCCTTTCATGTGTAAAATTTTAGGTCTTTTAAGGGCTTCTTCGATAGATTGACTAGTCCTTATGGTGAGATTTTTATGGTGTTCCCTTTATTTGTTCAAAATTTTGGTGTTATTTTTAAATCCATGTGAAGACATTATTAGCACCAAAAATAATATCCTTGTAGTGTATCTCTTATTTTTATTCCATACTATTGTTTTGAGATTTTCATCTACTTAACCCAATTCAATATTAGGGGGGTGTTGTGTATTGCTTTTTTGGGTGATATCCTTTAGGTGTATCTTACTGTTTGGTAGACATTATATACTTTCTACTAATTTTTACGTGAGATCCTTGTATCACATTATTTTTTTAGAGTAATATTTTATTTTCATTATATATGGATACCTCATGAGGCCTAGTGGCAAGATCCATTTCAGAGGTTTAGCCTCAATTTTTATACACACTCCCTACATTGAAATTAAGGGGGGTGTTGGTGTAAATTGTCAAGTACACCTTAAGATTACTTAGTGAGTGGTTAATCTTATCAATATTTTATATTTTATTATTTAGAAAAAAAATTATATTTTGACTTGGGATTTTACACTAAAGTCGAAGTTGCACACCCATGTGAGAAAATACACTAAAGTCTAAGTTGCACACCATAGTGGAATTTAGGTAACCACTTATAGAAACTTGCATTTAATAAAAAAAAGTATATTTATGAGACTCTTTAGGCTCTAAATAATAAATCCTCTCCTCACCATTTTTTTCAATGAGAAATATTATTTAAACATTTATGATTTTTGATACATAAGAGAGTTCTATTATTTTGTCAAATTTGCATTGTAAAATATTATATGTGGATTTTTATATAAGTGTGATCCTAGAGTGTGGAAGCATTTAAAAAAATTGTGTGTTATCAATATATATAAATCTTTGATAGTAATGTAAACCTCAAGATAATAACTTATACACTATTGTCTGACTTTGATGTTATTTTCTATGAGATAGAAATGCCAATGTAATGGTTTATAAATTTATAAGTAGGATATTAAATTAATTTATCACAAAATAAAAAATTCTCATATGTGACTGATAGAAACTTAGAATGGATTAGGCTCATAAATAACATGTAGGTGCATGGGAATGGAAAATGAGAGCTGTTTGGAGATGCATAAGTCATATAGGATAAGCGTATGTCAAGATTGACATTTCTAAGAGTCAAATACTAGATTTTAGTTTCTATAAATACCCCATTTTATTTTAGTATTAAGATGTAATGAAAATACTAAAGTAAAAGGATAGATTTATACTTGATTATGTATAACACACTTTATCTTTGGAAGAATGATCCAAATGTGCAAATTGATCAAAGAAATACCTATAATAAAAATGTAGTATTCAATGTCCATATAATGAAAATTCAAATACAAATTATACTTGTAACTTGAAACTTGAAAGAAGAAGGAAAGAGTATACTTGTATGTTATTAAACCATATTGCACTTGTATGTGGTTAAACCATATTTCCTTGTAACTTGTTAGAGATGATGATTCCTTGTTAAAGCACCACGTTTATGCTTCCTTATTGAAACACATGGAGAACATGGTGAAATTGAGGGTGATAAAACCCAAAGTTGAGATTTTACTAAGGCAAGGGTTATGGATTAGAAGATAAATTACCCAAACCCATATGTAATTAGTCTAACATTGATCTTGTAGCCCCAAGATGATAAAGAAAAACCACATAATTGGTTCATTGTGGGTAATGCCATGGCCATTGAGCATCACTAAACCTCAATGTACATTAATTTAATCATCATAAATCAACTATTATAAATGAAACTATAGATTAAAGTTTTATCCACACTTTAAAATACTTGAAAATAATGCAGATGTGCATAATCCAACATCATGCCACATTGAATTGGTGCCAAATGTAAACTATTATAATGTACATGAACTAACATCATGCCAAATTGAAATATGAATTAATGTATATGTGCATGAACCAACATCAAGCCCAAATAAATTTGTCCTATTAAATGGAGTACACATGCCCTAAACATGCCCCAAAATTTGTTTGAATCTATAAAATTGAAATTTGTTACTTATAGAGTGTAAAATGGAGTATATATGTGCTACATATGCCCTAAAATTTGTTTGAAAATTATAAATAATTTTCACAATTTGATATCTGAAATTTGTATATTGTACCAAATTATGATTATGAAGGATTTAGTCTCTATAATAGAGCCCATTAATATGGCCCCCTTTTGAGATGAGGAATATATCTTTTAAGTCAATCATCTCAAAAGAGAAGTGAATTATATCATGTTATGTATAAATATAATATCATATAAAATCATATCAACATGTGAAGAGCATTCCATCATAGTAATTTATATAACATAAAGGCACATATGTAACATATGGAATGCAAGATAATATGATTAGTCAGTTTATATGTATCTATGAAACACACACTAATAATTATCACTAAAAAATAATACATAGTAAGGAAGTGCATGATATAAATCATGACACAACACATAAAGTGGAGGTGCATGATATGGATCACGACACATTTAAACATATTAATCATATAATCTCAACATGCTCAACATGAAATGTCACACAATAACATAAAATGTCGCACATAAGGCCAAGGGCATATAGACAAGGGACACAAAGATGTTGATAAAAAAAAGGCTAATAAACTACAAACAAAGGGCATGAATGACAAAAAAAAAGGATAAGGAGCCAAAAGCAAGTGGATAAAATGTTACAATAAACAAGGCTAAATATCCATAAGCAATGCTAAAGGGCCAAACACAATACAAAAATATAGAAAAAAGTAACAACATCAATAGAACATAGAATACGTGAAACTAATCTACACTATCCATATATGTCAATATCATAACATAGTAAGGTAGCATATCCATGTATCACTATTTAATAAATGGGTAACTATCAAGACATGTGTAAGTAATAAATTTAGCTCAACATGGTAAAGATGTCATAAAATGATGTAACATGTGATGATGTAACCTATAGAAGTAGATGCCCCCAACATTGTCATGGACTCTGAGTATAGGAAGGGTATAACATATGCATATACATGTATGATTTTTACGTCCTTCATCAAAATTATATACCTCATGAAATTGATGAAAACACAAACTAGCTAAGCAAACTATTAGTAGGCAAAAAACTTAGAAATTGCATGAAAGCAAACATCTCTATTGATTCTCATTGAATAAATAAAATATTACATAAGAGTATTTTAAAAAAATATCAAGTCAAATTAGAGTTTAAATTCATAATTAAAAAATATAAATAAATCAAAAGCTACCTAAAACTAACTAATCTATGCAATTTTTTACAAAAATGTTATTTTTAGTAACTTTCATCTTCTAGCAAATTTTCAACTGCTATTTTTAGTAAGTTTTGCATGCAACCTAAGATGGGCCTAAAATCTCCACATATCCTCTAAACACTAAATTTAACTTAATGTATGAATTTAAAATAGAGTTCATGTTCGGTTACAAAAATATCATATTTCTGAAAATGGAAAAAACTTGAAAAATCCTTAAAATGTAGTTTTGGACCCTTAGATAGTCATGCATGGCCTTTGAAAAGTTTTTAAAACATTCCAAACTAGATAGGGTGGGTTATGTCTAATTTTTTTTTTTTGAGATGGTCATTTTGGCATAAATTAGAGCTCAAATAGAGTTATGTGTCAAAAGTTATGGCTTCTAGATGTTTAGTCTCCATATAAGAAATGCATGTATATGAAAATAATATGCAATCTACCAAACATGTGATAAATAACATATGTAAATAATTTAATATAGTAATATTATAATGCTCAAGGCCTATTTTTTATTTTTTGAATATATATATATATATATATATATATATATATGTATATATATATATATATGTATATATGTATATATATATATATATATATATATATATCTATATATATGTATATATATATATGTATATGTATATATATATATATGTATATATATATATATATATATATATATATATATATGTATATATATGTATATATATATATATATGTATATATATATATATATATATATATATATATTTCTTGATTTTTTATTTTTTGAATTTATTTGAATATGTGAAAAGGTGTTAACCAATTATCCCATCAATGAAATAGTCATGTGAGGTTCATATATCATATGGTGAAAATTTTATCATTTTCTAAATAAAATTAACAGGTGTAGGTGTATAATAATCTAAAAAAAAAAAGGTGTTTTAATGTAACCATCATCATCATTGCTTAGAGAATCCTATTTATGATGGGTAACTCTATAAGGCCCAAGACTCTTTGTAGTTTAGTGTATAATTGGAGAATGCATAGGTGCATGTGATAGATATGGATCATATTGAATTACCTATTTGAATAAATAGCATGTGTTATAGTAGATAAAGGCCTCTAGGAATCCTAAATATATCTTTGATGTGATAACTGTTACGAAACTAGCTACTTAGGGGAATCAATTATTCTCCTTTGCATCGAATGTATAATAATACCTTGGGTGGGTACAATAACTACCTATGAATAATAGTATTAAATACATTTAACAACCAATTCTATATAATTATCATGAATAGGAATACTAACCAACTGTGGTGATTGTGGGGGTTGAGGAGGAAATACCAATGGTTGAAGAGGGTAATCATATCAAATTTTAGATGTTGTAACTACCTTATTTTAGTGTATATAATTAACACATCGATGCATTATAAATGGTGTTGTGTTAATTTTTTTAATCTAATGACATCCCAAAAACATTTTAAAGACCCATTACTCATATAATTAATAATGAAGTAGTCATTATGGTATTGTCTACCTAAAGAGGTAGCATAATACATGTGAGGGTGTTTAGTGTATTTCCATTAAAACCTTTAACCAATATTTTAGTATCTTTTATATCATATTATGTGTATCCAATATATTATAAAAGTTTCATAGTGAAATCATTTTTGCTTGAATAATGATCAACCATAACATTATGTATAGGGTGATCATTGATGTGAGAATGTATGAATAATTCATATAAATATGATTCATCATCAATAATATCGTTATCATTGAATATAATCACAAGCCATTTTGGTAATATTATCTTAATGGTGCCAATAATATCATCCATTATATGACTATATGTCTCAGGAGGAGGATACACATAGTATGTATGACATGTACTACACAATTATTCTTAGTTTCTATTTCCTCATGCTTTGGAAATGGGTCATTAAAGATTATAAACCTATAGTTCCCATTTGATTGTGGTCTAGAGTCCTTTGTGGTGTGTTCAATTTGATAGTTTTATAATCAATAACATTTTGTATCTTGTGCCTTAGTTTAAAGCATATATTTGTAGAATGCCTAATAAATCAATGATAATCAAATAAATATTTTGATCATATCTAATAGGTAAATGTTTGATTGTATTAATCATTAGTGGTGGAGGGAGAGATAAAATATTTCACTCAAGTAAATTTTGATTCTTAGGAAGTTGAGGTAAGCATGAAAAATGCATCTTTTGTGGAACAGGTAAGAAAAACCTATTTTTAAGTTGTGACACTATGTTAATCATAAGCTTGGATTCATTTTTGTTCTCGATTGATTTTCCCTTATAATTTGGATTTATTTGAAACTTGGAATTTGAAATAGTAGTAGTAAATGTGTACTTAAGGTTATTGATTACAAGGAGCTTAACTTCTCTATATCTAACTGTATGGCATAACTCATCAAAAGATTTTAATTTATTGAATAATATGGACTCATGAAGTGGTGAAAGTAAGTTTTTATTGAATATATCTTATAAATCATTGTCTATCATATGATTTGTCATATTAGCTAGCATGGTATTATAGCTAAGTGCATATTCACTGATTGGCTAGTTAGAACCTTGTTTGAGTTTGGAAATTTGTGCACAAGGTATATTCTCATCATTGTTAATAGACAAATATACTAGAAATTGATCAACTAGTGGAAGGTCATAAAACCACCTTAAATAATGTATTTGAGACTCTTTGGAAATAACTTGGTCAATGCATGGTTTTTGGTTGCATAATATAAACATGTTGCATAATGGGATATTGGGAGTGATAAACCCTAAATTTAGGGGATATGATGTTATCTCAAGATGTAAACGATTATGTATGAAAGTATGTGAATCCAACTAATGACTAGCTTAAGATGTAAATTACTCTGATTGAAACACCTTATCTTACAGAGCTAAAATAGTTTGCTCAAGGAAGCATGAAGTAGGTGAGGAAGATAATATAATAGGTGTAATCATCAAAATATGTGAATAGTTCTCTTGCATAGGAATATGCATACAAATATGTGGGAGGCATTATGTTTACCCTAAAACTTGGGTAGATATTGCATGTGTAACTAGAGGTGCAGATATGGGAATAGTAAAGCGCTCTTGTGCCTTTGATGCATAATCTTAGCTTGGTGATTGTGTTAGGATAAACTAAAACCCAAATTTATCCCAAAATTTCATATAAGAGAAACTATGAAATGAATTAATCAAATATTTTGAAAATAATTGTAAACATGCACATAATAAGAGATACCAAGTTTAACCTGATTCACCCAAGACCAGGGCTACATCCACCAAACTTGTCCAATATATTATTTCTAGAAATATAAAGGAGAAAGAAAATCTTGAAACAATCCCTATTACACCTCTTTACCTTTTCCACCTCCTCTCTATATATAATATTTCATTCACTTTTACATTCATACATCTCAGCCATATATCAATACATTTTAGGGTAAAAACACCTAAACATAACCTTTACCATTAGATATAGAAAACTTTAATTAATGGCCTAGATTGACTATGAAATTATAATTTAACAAGGTAATTTACCCCCTTACAACTCCCTGCACCATTATGGATTCAAAGAATGGGATCCAAACTTAGCTAAAATAACATCAAAATTTTAGCCTCTAATCTTGGAAGACAATCAGGCTCCACACCTAACAGATTGGAATTGGAATTTAGGATTAAGTTTCAATACTACATCCAAATCATGAGGGTTTTGATTAATACAACTTCATAATTGATATAAGCTTGCACTTGTTAGGGATCTATCCCATTAAGATCATTAGAATGGAGTACTTATATCTTGGTGATCTTGTTAACATGTTCTAGATTAGGCATGTGAACATTATCATCCATTTTCACATATTCATTGATAATTGTAGTATCAAAATAAGATGAATAAGAAGGCATGTTAATTATAATTTCATTATCCATTTTATATTAATTAAAATAAATTTGATTATGTTCAATTTATAAACTACTTAGCCTAGCACTTCGCCTTAGAAGAGAAATAAAACTAAGCTTCTTAGGTGAAATAGGATAAAAACACAAAAGTAGAAAGAAGGTTAAGGCCAAAAGATTAATTTTGATTAGTTTTAAATAATCATAAATCAAATTTTAAAATAAGGCTTGGAATGAAACCCTAATATAGATAATTTGAAACCTTATAAAAAAGAGTGAAACCCTAAGGGAAACCAAGGGTTCTTTAATTTTCAATAAATATACAGGTTCAAAAATATATTTATCCTATTTTTGAATTATCATGAACCATAATAGTCTAAACTTTTATAATTAATTTATATTTTAGTATATTTAAATCAATCATAATTCTGAGCATAACTAATTGAGACTAATCTGATGATGTGATTTACTATTTATAGAAATTACTAAGGAGATCAAGATACTTAGATTTATTATTTGATTGATTGACTATAACTATTATCTAATAATGGAAACAAACTATAATTATGTCTATGATTCATCCAAATCTAAAATTATGACTTGTGTGCACAAAGTCATTATCATTAGGCCTATCAAGAAACATCAATGATATTGAGGCTGACATTATTGTATTGGAATAATTTCCCCTCTGACTATATAGTTTGGTGCATTTACCTGATATGCCTTTGTATGTGCAAACTTTGACTCTTGACTATATGCACAACTCCAAAAATAATCTTCCTTATCCTTAAAACCTTAGGTCCACTTACGAAGGATGAAAATCTATAAAACATTTTGAAGTGTAATTAGGCTAAGTTGACCCCAATCATCCCCATTGACGATTGACTATGAAGAGGGAACTCAAGCCACATGTGGTTCTTATCCTCAGTGTGAATGTGAAACTATGCTCTTTCAGTATATGAATGCACCTATAAATATATTTTTGATCTTGATATTGTTGACACTTGAACTAGATTGGTGTGCTTCATACTTGGATGATGATTCCCCTAATGATTAATTTAAAATTTGGGAATAATAGGGAAAATTATCTTAATGTGCAATTATATACTTGATAGGTACTTGATAATTATATTTGGTTAATAATATAAGACTTTATTTATATTTATATGCACTCAATTGGGTTATTTACCATGCCATTGACATGATAGGTAAGTGAAATGACCTATGGGAATGATTTGATTTTGAAACATAGTCATTACTAGGTGAAGGACGATAACGTCTATCTTTAGGCAATACCTTTGACATTATTGTCTGAGTCTAACATAAATTTATGGGAGATGAAAATGCCAATGTGGGGATATGGAAATGTATAAGTAGGATATTTAACTAATTTAATACAGACTAGAAATTTCTTATAGGTGGTTGTTATAAACTTAGAATGCATCAAGCTCATAATTGCATGTAGGTGCATGTGTTCATGGTGAATGATAGATATTTGGAGATACACAAGTCATTTACAATAAGTGTAGGTCAAGATTGACATTACCAATTATCAAATATAAGATATTTGTGTCTACATTTTCTGAGGCTATGAGGCTTGTCAATGTCTAGACTTCATCCTCCATTTCTTATTCCTATTGATATAATTTTCTTATCATAATTTTCACTCTTAAATAAATTTACTTTAGGGTTTTAAAATTAGTTAATTATAATGAATATTTATTCCTATTCTATTAAACATACTTTATATTTTTTAGATGGTCTCTTGTAATTTGTTCTTTACCATTAAACTGGTATTCTTCATCATAAGACCATAATATTCATGAGGAATTAGGAAAAAAGGTAAAATTAAAGGTTCATTTTTATTTCAAGACCAAGCTAAATGCTAAATTTGACATATGAGATGCTCCATCAATAACATGCAAGATGATTTATTTCCATTTACTTCATGTATTATTTGAATTTTTTACTACTATATTTTAATAGTACGACCAAGCTTTGGAGTAAGCTAAACCTTACCATTCAATTAACACATATTACCCAAATGAGGGTAATAACCAAGGACTTAAATAATGAATTCATAAATAAATAATTCATTCAAGGCTTGAATATTGTATAAATCCATCCTATTCTACCTAACATATAAAATTGATGTGCCTTGAACATGTAGCCTAAATTTTAATATATACTTTTTTGAAGTAATTACAAGGGATTGAAACGGATTTTAAATTACATGTTGTGACTAGTTTTGAATATGTATCCTAACTTGTAAAATTAAAATTTGTGATGGATTTATAAGGGACTTGAATAAAATATAAATGGATCTATACCAAAGTGAGTTTCCTTGGTTTTCTTTTTGAAATACTTTATGAATATTTTATCATCATATTATTGTAATTTGTCTCTTTGGATGTCTTATTGCAATTTGTTCCCACATTTTATGGGTTCAAGTCAACATTATGAGAGCAAAAAATATGTTTGTGCATCGCTTTAATATACATAGTTAAATTCTCGTACTTTTAACCCCATTCACAAGTCCTTAAGTCTATTTAAATTATTCTTTGTTTGTGGAAATATTTGTTTTTCCATTAACATTATAGCTAATGTATTTTTACTAGATAGTCAAGTATGTGATATTATGAAGAAGCCACTTATCATTTTTAGGATATAAGACTTTAAATTTTGGGTTTAAGTTTATGGATTTGGGTTTTGAATCTCTTTAGACAATAAGCATCCTTGGAAATGAATATTCATTTCATGTTATCATTTTACTCCTGAGAAAAAAATAAACCTTAAGGAAAAAAATGTTGGGAGTATTACAAATGTAACTGATTTGATAGGATACTTGAAACTTGGTATCTATTATGATTATGTATTGAGCTTAGGGATATCTATTATGATTATGTATTTATTTATTTAAATTGAGGACATTGAGTTGGGTAATCCCTATGAATATTTCTTGTTACTTTGTACTTCATTAGTATTGTTATTTTTTAAAAAAATTATGGGCTTCTTTTTATTTTAAATTTTAGGAGTTGTATTGTTTTTGGCACAAGGAAATATTTTAATTAAGTGTTTTATTGAATTTGTGATTAATATAGTTTTAACCTAAATAAAATATAAAAATTGAGTAAATTAAAATGGATCACTAAATGAACATTTACTCATGCATTTTAATTATAAGCAAGTGATATTGAGCAACTAGGATTTTTGATTAAAAATATGAGAAAGAGATGAATAACTTATTTGTTTGGGGCTCCTAGAGTTGTGTGTGACTATTTTTTTAACCCTGAGTTTAATTGTGGCATTGTTTGATTTGAATATTTGAATGTGATTTTGGCCTATGATAAAAGTGGGGGATTTGAATAGTAGAGTGGTGCATTATTGTCTAATTAGAGCACTATTATCTAGGTTCTTATGCCAAAATTGTAAATTGAGATTTCATGAGAATTCATTTATAGATGCACCTTAGCCTAGCATGGAACTTGGATTGTGATATATAACCTATGTTTTTTCCTTCCTTATTCAAAACCCTAGTAGATTCCTTCTCTTAAGAAGCAAATGAAGATCAAATATAAAATGAGGGAATAAATGGGGAAGTGGGAATGATTGAGCCATCCTAAGAACCCTATTATACTAAGTGTTTATTACATAGCGCCAATGATAGGGACCTTAGGATGATGTAATTATCCATCTACTCTGTGTGTGTGAGTAGATCATGCACAGTGTGTATATAAATGCTCTTCACACACTCCTCTTGGTCAAAGTATGCAATCTAGTTGTGATATGTATAAACTTCAAATAAATGCATGATTGAGCTTGTTGTAGTATCATTTTCTATATTATGCTAGTGCTAAATGACAAGTTATAGATGTAAAATACCTTAAAGAAACATTTAAATAGAAAACTCCCAATTTTGAATTTCAAAAATCTATTCATGCACCAACTAATTTAAACAAGGGTAAAATGGTCATAAAAAGAGACTCAAAATAAACTTGCATTCAAAAGAGTTCCAAAATGTGTGGTAGACAATAACATGGGAATAAGGCAACAATAAGGTGCATTATTGTCCAATGAGGGCTCTATTGTCCAAAGATAAGAAAACTGGAAAGATAAGTAAGACCATGGATCCATGTGACTTAAATAATTAATGACATGGAATACTAAGATTTAGAAAACAAGTGAAATCATTATGAAAGAGTGATAGAAAAGACATAGGACTAGGTCAACATGCATGAATGTGAACTTGATTCATCATTAGGATCTTCTAAATAAAAAAGCTAAAAATTTACATAATAATTGTATTTTTTGGACCAAATTTGGGTGTATACATCCCCTCCAACACCTTTATTCTAGTAATAAAATAAAATTAAAGTAATAAAGTAAAAGCAAGAATGTCATACATGCACTTTCCTGTGTAACATGCAGTTGCTTGAAAATGGATGTGCCATCAGTTTGATTTGATAAACCCATGTAGATAGAAGATTAGTTCTAATCTTGTAGTCTCATTGGCCATAAAATTGAATAAGACTTCAAGTGATGCCTATGAAGATGAACCCATGATGTGGGTCCATATATTGAATCTGAGTAAATAATTATGCTATGAGGAACCAAGTTATGTTTGTCCCCACTATTTTCTAGGTAGATATATGCCTATAAGATAAAATATGTTTAACTTTATCCCCACACAACTCAAATATATTAGGTATTGGTGCAAAAATTCTTAATCAATGGATGTAGATAGTTATAAGATTTATTCTAGTGTAAAACTAGTGTAAGTTTAATTCTAGTTGAGTCTAGTGTAAACAAAATAGAGAATGGCATTATTTTCCATTAATTCCATATAATATCATGAAAAATATAAGACATGAGAACATTTACCATGTATCATGACCCTAATTTTATAACTAATCAATATTTAGTCACATAATATGAATAATAAATGTAAATTTTGAGTAATAAAGTCATGTTAATGTAAAACTATACTTCAGGCCTAACCCTATTATCATAACTTGTGTAAAATATTGAGCCAAAATACATAAAATATGTGAAAATATACCATGTACATACCCTATTTTTTTCAACCATCTTCCAAAACCTATGTAAAATCTCTATGTAAAAATTGATAAGATACTATAGTAAATTGTGATAAATTGAAACCACTATCCTCTATAAATATGAAAATATGAACCAAATCTAAGATTAACCAAGTAAACATTAGTAACTATGTCAAATATTTCTAAATCATTATGTCATAATGTGTATAATCAATGTAAACTATAATATTCTAATCCAAAATTCTTATACTAAAACATAGTGAATCATAACTAATGGTATATCAAGTAAATAAAAATATGATCTAAGTCAAAATATGGTGTATAGTAACTGTGTAGTGAGTTAACTATCCTTTTTGTATCTGAGATAGTAAAATAGTGCCTATGTATGTCCCCCTTTTGGTGAGAAGGATGAAATTTATGTAAGTAGTTTGAGCTAAAAGTGATAACTTATATAATGATAGTTAGGATCTGAGTTTGATATTAAAATATGATTAGAATTGAGTGTTTAACATTAGTAATAGAGTGAACTTGAATTGGTATGCATATGGGTTTCCATAGTAATAGATACATTAAAAAGGTAAAATAGAGTATGTTTTCTCGGGGTGACAAAATGGTTGGTATGATAGAATAAATGGTTATGAGATTGGAGCTATGGTTTGCAAGATATCAAACTTCTAATTTTTTTGGCAATATGGATTTTATAGTATGGGGCCAATACATAGGAGTATGTCATGGGTAAAAATAGATATATGATTTATAAATTGAAAATTTTGGATTCATTATGTGATTTTGAAAGTTTTCAAATTAAAGCTCTAAATTTCCCAACATGCCTCAAAAGAGAACAATTTTGTGTAGCCAATTCGAGGAGGTAGAATCCATAATTCAGGTCAAGAAGGATGTAAGAATAATAAGTAACTAAAACATCTCTTAGTTTTACTAAAAAAATGTATTTAAGTTAGTTTTGTTAAATTTTTTTGACTTTAGAAGGTACTTTTTACTATACTTTAGCCCTGTCCTAGTTTGGGCACTCTTGTCTAGGCATGCAATGTTGATGTCTGACTTATAATGTTATTATCCAATTTTTTTATCCTGTAGGGCACACTGTAGTCCAAATGCCAGTCTATGATAGAAAAAATATGTTGTATCTATATTTTTTGGATTATTGCACATTGTATGAATTGATTTTTTATTCTTGATGTTTGTAATTTATTTTTATAGGAGGATGTGTATTGTAGGGAGTTATGATAGGGTCAAATGATGGTGATTGTGTGTAGGTTACCTTTGTATAATTACAATAGGTTGATTACTGAGAGAGATGGACTTTGATATGTGGGTTGGCTATATTTTATGTCATATGATGCACATATGATGACCACATTAGCTGAGTAGTGGGATGTAGACACTTGTGCATTTTGGTTACCTACAGGAAAGATGATAGTTAATATGGAGGATGTCTGGAGGATAATACAATTTATGGTTACTAGTAGGAGTGTAATAATATCTGATGTTATGAGGCATGGGCCAATGGATTGTGCATATAAATATTTGACTAGTAGACTAGATGCGTGTCATTATAGAGGTGGTGAGTCAGATGTATTCTTTTCATTTGTGTTATGATATTTTTCACACATGTGAAAAATCTTGGTGTTTCTAGTAGTGTCATTCATAGCATTGGATGGTGGTGGTTTATCTATCTCATACAAGATTCACATGATAAAATAGGATATATAGGAGCATAAGATCATGTATTTTTGGGGTAAGACTACACTTGCTCACTTGTACCAGGATCTATACAAATTATCATGTGAGGAATTTAGTAGTGGTATTGGTTTGGACACATTATTACATTATTGGGCCTATGATCATATATAAATCACCTGACCAATGACAGTGTTGTGTAGTGCTTGGAAACATCTACAGATGTTTGCATGGATATGGATGAGTAAAATTTAGGTACAAGATCAAAGTACCATGTGATGTATATAATTATTAGATGATTTGAAGGCTAAGTTTATTGTGTGGAGACCATATAGAGAGTTTTCTAGGTGGATAGAGGATAGGACACAATTTCATTAGATCCAAATGATTTATTGGTTTCAAGATCAATGGCCAAATATATTTGAGCATTTTAAATATGAGAGGGTTACATAACAGTTTGGGATGTAATATGAAGTTCCCCTAACTCCATGAGTATGGGTGTGGATTTTCTGGGCTCTAATGAGACCAGTGGATAGGGGTGGGCCATATGTGGTAAATTTTACCCCCATTCCAATAGATGAAAGGAAACATGTGATACATATCCTAGATGTGGATGGTGTGGAATATACTAATGAATATATGACATTGTGGAGATGGCATAGATTGGACCCATTATTCTTGGGTGGAGAATTAGTGGCTGGGGATGACATGTTGGACCCTAAGCCTATCAAGGAAATTAGAGGTATGAAATGTGTTGAGTTGGTGGATGTTACTTAAAATTTTATTGGTTTTAAATTATTGACTTATTAATGGCTAATTCTTATTTGTTAAATGTCTATGAAGGTGATGAGGATAATTAGGGGATGACTATCGAGACTACATTTCAAGAGTTGTTTCATTATCAATATTTGAAATATTAACATCTTTTTTTGGAGAAAAGGATGAAGAAGGAACATATATTTCATTTTCAACCTTGTTCAAAGCATCATCACATGAAATAAGAATGAAATGTTTACTTTCATTATCAACATTTCAAATTTAACATTCTTTTGTGTAGAAAATTTAAAGAGAGGAAAAAGAGTTACAATTTATTATTTGTTTGAAGCATCATCACTTGAAGGAAAAATGCAATTTTAACTTTTATTTTTTATTTTGAAAGAGAAGGGAATATAAGATGTGTTGTCTCTTTATACTCTAGATACATCATAATCATATGAAAAAGGCAAATTGTTATAACTAGGATGCACTTTTTGAGAGGTAATATTATCATATTTTTCATGCAATGGATTTTTTTTACTTTATTTGCTTTATATTATATAATTTTGAAAGGGACGTAACAAACATTTTTGACAAATGAGGAGTATTATCAAATGAGAGATCACTAATGAGGTGTTATTTTGGAATTATATTATTAGTTTTTTTATATGAATTGGAATATAAGTAGAAAAAGAAGTAGGATAATAACATGCAACTACACTAATTTATTTAACATTTTGATAATCATTTTCATAATATTCATCATAACCATTATGGCAATAATAATAATAATAATAATAATAATAATAATAATAATAATAATAATAATAATAATAATCACACACACACACAAACACACACACACACACACACACACACACACACACACACACACACACACACACACACACACACACACACACACACACACACACACACACACACACACACACACACACACACACACACACACACACACACACACACACACACACACACACACACAATAATTTTTTATTAGTATCTGGAACACAATTTTGGTAATGTATCCATTATTTATTATAATTATAAGGAATGCCTATGAATTCATCTACTGGATGGGAAGGAAGAGAATTTTTGGTAGTCATTTTAATTTTTCCAAAAAATAAAATGAGAACAACAATATGAGAAAAAAATGAATGCTAATATATAATCCAACATAAGAGGTAAATCATAATGTAATTTGTAACCTTGAAAGGACATTTCTTTTGAAGGAAATCCATCAGATTAGAATCTAGGGTTTGGTTATGTTTAATTAATAAAATGGCATCACCAAAATGTTTTATTGATTTTGTGATTAATGGAGTTTTAACCTAATAAAAATGAAATGACTGAGTAAAGTAAAATGGATCACTAAATGAATGTTTAATCATGCATTCTATTTACAAACAAGTGATATTGAGAAACTAGGATTTTTGATTAAAAACATGAGAAATAGGTGAGAAACTTATTTGTTAAGGGCTCACAAAGCTATGTCTAATTCTTTTTGACCCTAAGTTTGATTGTGGCACTATCTAATTTAACTGTCTAACTATCATTTCATCCTAGAAAAATAGTGGGAGATTTGGATAGTAGATCAATGCACTATTATCCAATTAGGGTGCTCCTTTCTAGGATCCTCTTATGATAAAACTATATATTTAAATTATGTGTTAATTCACTTATAATTACATTTTAGCCTAGCATGGATCTAAGATTATGAGATTCAACCTATGTTTTCACCTTCATTATTTAAAACCCTAGTGAAATCATACAAATAAGAAGCAAATAAATATCAAATGCAAAAGGAGGGAAAATGGGGAAGTGGGAATGGTTGAGTTACCTCAGAACCCTATCATAATGAACACTGACTACATAGATCCAATGATAGGGACCTCAAGATGATGTAGTTATCCCCATAAATTTATGTTTGTGACTGGGTCATGCACGAAGTGTATCTAAATGTTATTTTCCTAGGACATCCTCTTGGTCAAAGCATGAAATCTAGATGTGATATGTATGAACTTCAAATAAATGTAGAGATTGAGCTTGTTCTAGCATGATTTTATTTATTATTTTAGTACTAAATGATAAGTGTTAGATGTAAAATTCCTTAAGAATCCCTTTAAATAGAAGACTCACAATTTTGAATTTATAAATCCTATTCATGTGCCAACTAAATCAAACAAGGGTAAAATAGTCATAAAAAGAGACACAAAAGAAACTTTCATTAAAAAGAGTTTTAAAACATGAGGAGGATAATAGTGGGAGAATAAGTAAACAATAGTGTGATACTATCTAATTAGGGTGCCATTTTCTAGAGACAGTAAAATTAAAAAAAATGAAATATAAACAAGAACATGTATCTTGTGATTTAGACAAGGACTAAAATGGAAGACCAAGACTTAGAAAAACAAGTCAGATCATTATGAAAGAGTGGTATAAAATACATAGGACTATGAAAAAACACGTGAATGGGAGCTCAATTCATCATTAGGATATTATAAATAAAAAATCCACTAAAATAAATAATACTTGTATTTTCTTGAGTAAATTTGGGTTTATACGCTAAGTTTGGTTTAAAGTATTAAATGCATATGTAAAGGAAAACATTAAAAAAAATCATTGAGAAATGGATAGTAAAGATATAGTTTCCCTCTATAAAATAAAAATTTAAATAATTTTACATTGAATATGGATAATTAAACAAAAATGTTAAGAATATAGATCATCTTTTTATCTTATCAATCTTATATTGATATCAAAGATACATGATAGAAAGATCACAACATAGATAATAATTATAAAAAATTTAGATAAAAAATAATCCATTACAACCTAAATTTCCATAATCCATAGAATACATTAAGATTTAAATCCCCATAATACATTTTTAAAATGTTTTTATGTTTAATTTTAATTTTGGGTAGGGACAAAATTTATATTTCAATCACTAAACGTTGATCAATTGGTTCAATTTATTGGTTTTACAATTATAATTCCTAGGTTTTCATACATAGGTCTCCAAGATTTTCTATTATTCCCATATTGACATGATCATTACAACTTGGGGTGAAAATTTTAGTGATATGTATTACTTCTATGAGAAGGTGTAGAGTCATTCTCTATAATACAAGATCATGTACTATCAATAGTGCCCTTTCAAGGTCTAGTGTCCTTGTGAATTGGGTAACCCCTTATTATATATTTCAATGTAGAAATTTTTATGTTTTATCCCTATATATTGACCTATGATGTCTTCCTATATAATTTTTAGATCACCCTTCTGATGTTTTTCTCATAGTAGGATATTTTGAGCATGTTTTTTGATAAGATGTATATACCCATTCCCTTGGTCTAAAAATTGGTCTTGGTTATACCATGATGACACTTAGAAAATATGGAGCTAGATAATGTGAAATTGGTCCAATACTATTCTTTTAAGCCTCATTTAATTCTCCTCCCTATTTAGCTTAAAATTTATTACCCTGATGTCATTGACTATGTTTATTTGTTACAATTTTCTAGGGTTTGAATCCAGTGAGATACATAAGGAAGGAGAAGAACATGGACAAATCATATATAAATATTTTGGTTAAAAATTGGTAGGACATATACAACATCCCATTTATAGACTTCAAATGGAAGAACATAATTTGAGATAAGTAGACTTTGTCTAGTTTGATTTTGAGATAAGTAGACTTTGTCTAGTTTGTAACAAGTGATTGAGAGTTTATTTTTATTTTACATGCCCATTATGGTTATTGATTTGAGATATATTCTACCTACTCTTTATTATTGCATTCACTCAATCTATGTGCAATGCAAAAATTAGTTTTTTTCTCTTTTATTTTCCATGGAAAAGAGGCACCATTTTATGTAGCATATAACTTATATTAGAATAGATAAAAGCAAATGACTTTTAAAGAACATTTGTTTGGTATTTTGATGTGAAATGACATTTATAACTTTATTTCTATGAGTTCAATTTCTAATGTTTCCTAGTTATTCCATATATCTCCTCTAAATTTAACATGGATATTTTGTTATCAAGCTAGCCATTAGGGATAAAATTTGATGGTTATCCTTGCCTATCATGATTTTTTGATCACTTTTATTTAATTAACAATGACCTTTAAATATTATCATATTTACATAGTATAAAGAAGGAAACATTAAATTATGTGTGTGTGTGTACATATATATGTAAATATATATGTATACATAAGTATGCATATGTGTGTGTGTATACACACACACACACACACATATGCATACTTATGTATACATACATAAATATATATGTAAACACACACACACACAATTTTTTTAATTATATTTTATAATTAATAAAAATTATAAATACAGCGATACAACCATAAAATTTAGATCATTCCAATCAATTTTTATAATTTGTATTAAATGTGTGAAAATATACAACATTTATATAGGTAGACATAGTCGATGACGAAAATCCAAATGGAAGATAATAATTGATTTTTAAAACTAATTTAGGTATTAATGTCTAGTAGATGCCCAATGGGATTGAATAGGTTAATATATGAATCTGAAACATACAGAGAGTGTCAAATACATATCTAAAATAAAAATAATAAAAAAATAAATAGATAAAAAATATAATAAAATAATTAATGGGGATTGATTTTGGGATATGTATTGTGTTATGGATTTGGATTATGTTTTTTGGATTATGCTTTTTGGATATAGCTCTCTTTCACTTTTAGTAACTTATTATTTTTAAGTATGAATTAATGTTTTAGAAGTGAAAGGTAAATGGATTATAGATTAATAAAAATAAAACATCTTTGGGACTCAAACTGAATTAAGGTTCTTAAAAATCTATAAGAATATCTTGAAAAAGACAATGGTGTCTTACACAATTCTCATAACATATAAGGGCATATAAATAAAAAATATTTTTCATTTTTGCATTCCAGTAAATAAAATTTATATATACACTAATATTTTAGAAAGTTATGGTATGATTCCATCTAGAGTTGATAAGAAAATACTTGAAACTGAGCTCAATGGATCCTTAAGCAACATGGTAGGTAGCATATTTTCATGTATTTAGGTGCTCTAAAAAAATCCTCATGGAAGCATACATAAAATTGGAAATAATGAATAAATTTTGGTTTCAAATGTTACTTTTGATTAATCCTTATATGTTATTTTATATCTTCAATAATACCTTTGTTTAATTCTTATTTAGTGAGATGAGGATCATTAATAGAAACCCCAAAATTATGAGGGGTGAGGGTTATTTCACATCATTATCTAACATTTTGAGGAGAGCCATAATTCTAGCATACCAATAAGACTTACATCCTTGTTTAGAAAGTTTCACATAAGATTGAAGTGCCAAATATAGATACCTATTTTGATTGGAGAAATATTATTACATGCACTAGATCCAATGTAACCTAAGGATAATTTGAAAACCTAATGATGTAAAGAGTAATTTAAGAGACAATTTTTGGCTCAAATGTTCTTTTGATAATATGGAGATGAAATCTCTTTCCATGTATTTTAAATTATTTTTTCTCATGTTTCAGACCCAAACCTCACATATATAAAAGATTATTGGAGTGACTAATGTAGGGAAAAGTTAATTTGTTGTCAACATATCTTGAAATTGGAAATAAAAACATTATCTTCCAAATATATCAATGTAACTGAAGTTAATTTTAAAAATCATACAATTATCTAGCCTTAAAACCTTGCAAAGTGAGGGATTATGACGTTTAATTTTTAACTCACCCTTTTAAGGGAAAAGTATTGAAGAAAGATAGATCACACAAAAAAATTTTAAATTAAAAACATTCATGGGGTGACTAAAGGGAATCCCATGATTTTGGGTATAAGGAACCTATGTACATTCCATTATGATCATCTTTAACATGGTCATTAAATTGACCAAAATATTTCCTTGGGAGGACAAAATTATAAAAGAATTGTAAGGAATTCCAATAGATTCTTTTCATATTTTTATTGGTATAGTGTTCTAGTGTATTGGAATGATGACAATCCCCTATATGTATGAAATGGGATAATTTCTTACAGCAGCTTGGAATTGTCATTTTAAGCCTATTTGAAGCTTGAATTTTTGAACTAATTTTCCATGTCAACTTTTTGTAAAATGAAAATTGGGAGTTGGTTTTACATATTAAATATATAAGCTTGAAGTGGGAAGTACAAAGAGCTCTTTATTTTTGGATGAACGATATCATCCATTCTTTGAAGATAAGGGTTTACCTTTTAAATTATAGGGCTTTCACAATGGTCATACCAATCAATAAACTTTATAATGAACACATTTTCTTGAGCCATCATCCAGCCTAATACTTCATCTCCATAGGCAATGCAATCATTATATTTGTTCTTAATTCCCCCCACCATTATTCAACCAAAGCCTAAAAAGGCACTTGTTTTTCTCATTTTAACTTAGATTATAAGGCTAGATTTTTATCTCTTAGATTCATATAGTTCAAGTTTAAGATGACGGTATGGCCCAAGAGGAACTAGCTATGTAGGTAAGCTTTTATCCTTTCAATACACATGGCCACTGATACTATGAAAATTTATGGATTTACATGAGATCATATGACTTGTTCTTATTTCATATTAAATACCCATGTGGTCCTTAGACTTATATAAGATGAAAAAACACTATCTTTCCTAGACATTCATCCAACTCTAACTTGTTGATTCAACCTATGAATACACATGTAACAACTACCTCATTTTTTCCAATTGTGGACAAAGACATAATAAAATTAATAATAAGCTCATTGTGGAGGTCAACAAAGGATGGGAGAACAATGGTACTTTGACTAACCTAGGATTCCTTGGACTTGCATAACTTGATTACATGTTATTGAATGTAAAAATAAAATCCATTTCACTTATTCTAATATAGATTTAGAATCTTATTTACCATTAATTTAATAAACTATTCTACATCATCCTCAATAAAATTTATAAAAAGTTCAAGGATCTCATTTGATGGGAATTTCATTGTTTTTTTGCATTTATGTTCTAGGCTAACATTTGAAACTGAGAGACCAAGTTGGGAGACATTATCCTAGTAGAAACTAATATAATGGTGCTTAAAATAAACACTGCAATGGTTGGCTCACATATAATTAGTCACACCTCTTTGAGAAAAATGGTGGTGATACCACTAAGTAGCAAACAAGAACAATAATCACAAAAGGATATGGAAATTCTAAAAGGGAAAACATAGGAATGATTTGTATAGGTTATGTTTATTTAAAACATGTGATGGATATTTGTTATATAAATTGCATATGTTACACCCTTTAGGTACTGTATAGCTAGGAATGATAATGTTTTTAGAACAAATGCTTGTTTCAGTGACCCCTTAGGTTTTTTTACCTATATTAATAATATGGACATTGTTGTCTTCCATATTTTTATGGGGAACCATTATGGATTGTAATATTATCCCATGGTTTTGGTACGAATAGTATTTCAAGACTACTTAAGTGGTTACTTATTAATGTGCCTATATATTCTCACACACGTAGTAGGGGTATAATATAACTAAGAAGTAAATTATTGTAAAGCAAGATGGTTAAGTTAATACAATAGTAAAGGAGGTTACTATGTTAGGTTTTTTCACATAAGGGGTTCTAAGGTGAAATCTTGTGTAATTTTTAATATTGTACATGTGCAATTCTCCTATTTTAATTTTAGCATAGATATTATGTTAGTATTGCTTCTCTTGTATTGATTTATTGATAATTTTATCTTCATTTGGTATCAAAGCTAATTTTAACTTTTTGTTTAGAATTATTATTTTTTTGATCTATGATAAACTATCTTACAAGTGGGAGCTCTAAGCATGGGAATATTTGTGTGAATAATAATGATGGGAAACACATGAACATAGATTAAAAAATTCAATGGTCAACATTTTGAGTTTTGGAAGCTTGAGACGGAAGATATTATTATAGAAAAATATCAATGGGTTGTTGTATTAGTAGTAAAAACTATAGGTATGAAATTATAAGATTGGGAAAATATTGATGGAAAATCAAAGATTTAAATTAGATTGGGTATGCCAAATTTTATTTATTTGAATGTATCAACAAATAAAATTGTTGAGGAACTATGGGAGAAGTTGGGAAATTTTTATTAGACAAAGTATCTAGTGAACAAATTATTTCTATATAAGAAGTTGTATTCATTTAAAATGAATGATGGTGACTATGTAGTTTAAATGCCTTCAATATTATGGTCAATCAGTTACATTCTATTCAATTAAAATTGATGAATAATAAAAGTATATTAATCTACTTTATTCATTTCTCAAATTTTGGGATAACTTGGTTATGGAAATAATTAGTACTACATCGACATTAAAATTTGAGGATATGGTAGGAGAATTATTATCAAAAGTAATAAGGCATATATATTTTAAGGATGATCAAACAAAGATTCCTTGTTTGTGAAAAATCATTCACAAGAGAAATAAAAATAGGTTCAAATAGTAAAATTATAGATGTAAATCTAAGACTATAGAAAAATATAAAAGGAAGTGCTCAAATTGTAGTAAAACAAGGCATTTTAATAATAACTATAAATCTAAAAAGGTTAAAAAGGGTATCATAGAAACCTAAATTCTAACACATTTAGTGTCACAATTAACTTTTCTTAAAATACACACACTAACTCAATCACCACCTTTAAATTAGAATTTCATCCTAACATCACTTCCCTCCCTTTTTTCAAATAATTAAATAATCCATATTATTTAATTGATCATGCAAACATAATTCAACAAAACTAATTAAAATCTGAAATCTCTTTCATATTTCTCTTAACCAAATATTGAGTCATACAACCACTTCCTTAACTTCATCAACCAATTTTTGAGTCATCATTGAACATTTCCACCACCTTGGTGAGTCATCCAACTTTATAAGGTATTTTTAACTACTAATTAACTTCCCCCTTTTCTCTCACACACATGAAGAATTGGTCTCTTCCACATGGATGAGGACTCAAATCTAACTATCTAAAATTAACATGATTTAGTAAATCTAAACTTATCACAGACATTTATATTCTCACTCAAAATATTATAAATGGAAGTTTCATCCTCTATTTTCATCATCCACTTCAATCCATCGAATCGATATCAAAATTATCCTACATATCCATTAAGAAAATTAAGATCATACACCCATATGCTACTAAATTTCCATTTGCTTAGAGAATTGAGTTGAGCACCCACATACCAAGAATTAATAGCAAACCCAATTCAATCAATAGAGAAGGAAACATAATTAATTTTCATGATGGTATTGCAAGTATTTTCTTTGTTTTACTTTGTTTTGAATATATCAATTTGAGGTTTTAGTTTAGATTTAGAATAAACATTTGCATTCATTTTTTTCCCTAGTTCACATAGATTCTAAAATTTATCTATCACATTATGGCATGCTTGATGGGACCCTTCCCACATATTTCTCATCATAATTTCATTCCTTAGGATTTTTTAGTCATTTATAGATTCTTTCAAGGAGCATAACTATTTAATATCAGTCTGAAAGGACATTTTTATAGTTTTAGGTGTGTTTTTGAAATATTTTGAGTTGTTATACATTCACTTGAGGAACAACATATTCATTCTACATAAAAGTGGGTCCATCCTATGAAATGATGGTTTGTAGATAATTTCAATGGGTTTGTAAAACATTTCAGTAATTTTGTTTTTAGTTACTTTATAGGGATTTCTCATTGTGTATATATTTATATCTTTATTTTATGGTTTTATTTACTTGCTAACATTTTGTTTTCATCATCTTATATTTTTACACTTCTATTTCCTATTTTTTGGTCTTCTACAACTATGGTTTTGTAGAATATCTTGACAAATTTATAACACTTTGGTGGTTTTGTCCTGCGTAATGATAGGTTTGTAATTCCAAACAATTATTTTGTATTATGTGCCTTATTGATGATCATTTCCTTATTTTTTATTTATATATCTATTTTTTATTGCTTTGTCAACTTTTTGATACTCATTGTTTTTATCTTGTTTTTGCATTTTTCTATTTCTATTTTTTACCTTTCTATAGAAAAATAGGTTTAAAGAACATAATGACGAATTTGTGGTACAAAATAATAATTTTATAGCACATTTCAATGGTTTTGTGACACATTAAGGTGGGTTTGTAAAGCATTTTGACAAATTTATAAGCAATGTTTTATTTTTTTATTGTTTATCACTACTTTCTAACTTTTTAAATGTTTTTATCATTTTCTCTCTATCCATAACAATGGTTTTGTTTTAGATAACTAATTTTTATGTTTTATCTTATTATTTGATTTTGTTTTTAGATAACTTACAGGTTCCTTAGATTGCCTAATTCTTTGCATACAAACTACAATTTTTTTTTATGAAGAATAACTTGCCAAAGAATTAAAAAACTAAACCAAAAATTTATTTATTTATTTATTTTTGGTTAACCTTGTTTTTATTTCAAGTTTTGTTCAGTTAATCAAGTAATAATTAGATCACTCTTTTATTTTCTTGTAGGCTTTCATATTTGTATTACAATAGTTACGTGTACTTTCTCCTTGCATCACATTAGTTATGATTCCTAGAATTCAAAAGTAATTACTATAATTTTGTGTTGCCTAGGCTATTATAATGTATGTCTTTCCTTGTATCACAATAGTGATTATTCATAAAAATCAAAAACTCAATTAAACATGGATTTTACCACCACACAGTAGGCTAAATGCCATGTACCGATAGTATAAACAAATTAAAGATCTATTGTTTCAATTTCCTAAGTGAATGTGTGGTTTAATCACACCATAACATGGGGAGTTTTCATCATCCAATACTCAAGGTTCAAACAATAACCTCAAAGTTTAATTTTTCTGATGTCACTTCAGTGAAATCTTATGGCTAGAGTGGGTACATAGTGACTAGACCCTTTTGTGCAAGTCCATTAATTAACTTATTCCATGATCCTAGCCCTCAACATACCACAAGGTATATAGATGACATACCTTAGTAAACTTGTATAAACCTTAAGGCTTAAGATAGCCATTCAATCATTTGAATTGTAGTGTACTAGAAAATGGTTAGATTTGGGAAGTTATTCTTAACTTAGCCTCAAAATTGGGTTTAGTAGTCTATGAGTATCATTTTATCACCATATTTAGTGTTTTGAAACATTAGAATGACACATTTTAATGGAAGGGATAATATATATGAGATCCTACAAGTCATTTCAAGTCCTTTTACCTATATTTTATTCTTTTATGTGACTTGCATGTTTCTCTTTTTTTAGTATAAATTTCTTATATATATTTTATTTTTATCTCCTCATGAAATCCACATAATTAAAGTGTTTTGAATTTGAAAATCAAAGTTTTAACCTTCTAAAAGAAAAGTCTTAATCAATAAATCCTTAAAAAACAAATCCAAAAGCCAAGTAACTCAAAACCTTTGTCAAGCATTTATATTTTTATTTTTGAATCATACACTTTTTTGGAGTCAAGTACAAAATTAAAAAAATGTTTCCCATCATAAGGCACCAAGATTTGTTGAATAATATTATGTTTAGAGAAGATCCTTTTGGAAATGACCCCTTCTAATTTGGAAACCAAGAACATCATATTGAGATCAATGACAATGATAATGATGAGAGACCCATTGAATATGATTATGAACATGCTATTATCTTTCCTAAGTAAAAACCATCGCAAGTTACCAATTAGCTCCTAGATATTAAAAATGAAGTCTTATTACAACTCTTAGGGATAGGAGCCAAGTTTTCACATGATTTTGATCCTAAATACTTGTCTCTCCTAATTGATAAGATAAGTGCAAAAACTCTGATACAATATCAAGTAACATATAATTATTCTCTAGGAAAAACAAGGTCATCATAAGCTCCTCCCATACAAATTCTAAAAATATCTCCAAAAACTATATGGATAAGGGAAACATGGTTCTAGATGAAACATCCCAACAAATCCATGTTTATATTATTGTAAACCATGTCAAAATATTATAAATGGAGTTATATTATCTTAAATCCAACATGTCAAAAAATCCCTCAAGCAACATGGAAACCAATCCAAACACAAATTAGAGTTATCCCATGAATAATGTCAATAGCCTAGGATTAACTCACATCAATCAGCATCAAAATCCAAATTTGAATACTAATCCAAAAATCAATCAAAATAAAATATAAATTCAAATTTCATTTTGAATCCCAAGCCAAATTTTAACCAAAATCAATTGACAAATCAAAATCAAAATCCTCATTCAAATTTAATTTCAAATTGAAATTAAAACATCAATCAAAGTAAAAAATCAAATCCAAATCTAATTTGGGTTCAAATCCTAATAAATTCCAATTCATGAATCCAAATCAATTTGCAAATTAATTCCAATTTTCATATCTTAATCAATTTTAAAATTAAAATCAAAATCAAAATCATTTTTCAAGTCTAAACCTAAGTTTGAACAAAAACTCAAACTAATCATCACTACTCAAGGACATGGAATTTGTCTAAGAATGATAAAATATGAAGGATCAAATACAAGGACTACAAGACGGTAGTTATTTCCAAAGAAAAAATTTTAAGTTTGAAAAGATTTGTCTAAATCCCTTTGACATGACCATGATGATGGTACCTTTCCCTCACATATTGAAACTCCAAAGTTTGACTAGTACAAAGGAAAAGGAGATCCTAGAGAACACCTTAAAGAGTTTTATATGGCATGTTTATATGTTGCTTATAATAATAAGTATCTATTAAGACTTTTTCCATGTATTTTAGGGGGTCAAACATTATAATAGTTCTTACACTTACCTAAAAGTTCCATCACATCCTTTGAGGACCTTTGTAATTTTTTTTGAAACATTATTCATATTTTTTTTGAACATAAATTGACCATTTTAGATATATACAACACTAAACAATGAAATATGAATATCTTCAACTCCTTCTTGCAAAGATGGCATGCCTTAACAAGCTAGTTCCCATGGTCACCTCCTAAAAAATAACTTATAGCCATATTTACAAACAATATCAATTCATAATTGGCCTATCAATTATAACTCCATTGAGGTACATTAATTGATGAAGTTATAGAAAAAGAGTTCAAATTGAAAGAACATTAGTTTCCAAGGGTACCATCAAAATATTTAAATAAGACAACTCATCTTTTAGTCAAAATGAAAAATATAATCTTTATTCAAAGAATAATAACATGGTAGGGTATGGTCCAAGTAATGTTAAAAAAATCCAAAGCACCCAACCTGTTAACAACATTACTGTACATAGTGGTCAACTTTGACAAGAAAATAAAAAATGAAATTTCAATCCTTTGGGAACACCACTCAAATTTTTCTTTTTAAAGTTGGTCACCAAAAACATGATAACATTTCCAAACACTAAATACTTTGATAAAAACTATTCAAAAACCAAGTAGTATAGAGATAACTAATATTTCCACTACCACAAAATCAAAGGGCATTACACCAACCATTGCATGAGACTCAAACACTGTGTCCAATATTTAATTGATCATGGTGACATAAAAGTAGAGGATCAAGAATCAACTTCCAACAATAAAAAATAGGGATATATCAAGATCCATTTCCAAATCATGAGTAAGAGCCTATTAATAAAAACAAAATTCAAGACCAAATGAACAATGTTAACCAAGACATTCATCCCTTTGATTCTATATTCAATCACATAACCATATGGATCATCATGTTTATGTTATAAAAATTAAACCCTAATATTATTCCATCACTATGAGGCATGCAAAGATTACATTCCAAGTGTACCTTTGCCTACCCTTGAAGGGATATATAAAAACATAGAGTAACTTGAGATTATGTCAACCCAAATTTTGATATTATACCTTATTAAGCCATCTCCCACTTACAAGGAAATTTTTTACAAAACCTTGTAGGAATCCAAAGTTACAGAAGATATGAATCCATCCAAATTCCAAACACTTGTATGTCACTTGTCCTCTATTAATCAAGTGACCTTTAATCATTCAGAAATTTCAACCATGGGTTCACCTCATAATTTTACATTGCACATATAAGTTACTATTTCCAAGCATAAAGTAAAAAGGGTGTTTATAGACAATGGATCAAGCTTAAATCTATCCACAATAAGTTTGATAAAACATTTAGGTCTATGGAAATACTAGAGCCTAATACCATCATTATAAAGGAATATGATAATAACCATTACTATATGGTGGGCATTATCTACCTTCCACTCATGGTGGGGCCTATCATCTAAGAAACCATAAATTAGGTTCTTGATCTAGATCTCACATACAACCTACTTCTTGATTATCCATAGATCCATGCCATGAATGCTATTCCATCCACCCTCCATCAATGTTTAAAATTTTCTCATGATGGTATGGAAAATAATATTCCATGTGATCCTCAACTCTTTCAATATTTCAAATTATTGGAAAGGATATATCAAAATTCCAATTATTTACCCTTTACCAAAGATACCTATGAACTTACTGAGGAGTCACCAAAGATTCATAATTATATCCATCTTGATGAGTTACTTTATACATCAACAAACCAACCATCTACAAGTCATCCATCCACATCCAAATATGATAATCCATCTACCCCATCCAAATTTACCATTATAGATAAATCTATGAGAGAATATGTAATTCATTATGCCCATTATCTATGAAAAATTCATATGTCCCCCAATAATCATGACAGGCCCCGTCAAATAAAATAAATACAAGTGGTTCGTAAGATTGGTAAAACATCTTTCATAGAAGGTGGGTTCCTTTTTTAAGGAATAGGTTGAATATTCTAACTTTTATTGGCTATACTTTGATGAATTATCTATGTGTTTCAAAAATAATCAATGTGATATACCTAAATCCCTTATGTGCAATACCATTAACTATAAAGGAAAAGGTCTTGCGCTCCATGATCAAGGTCTCATCGAGATAATAATATCCATAAAAAATGAAGCCTTTTAAGGTATTAGATTTGAACCACCTAGTGTGAGTTTATGCAATTATTGTAGTGATTCTTATACCACATTGAGGAAGATTCTCTAAACACTGAAATGAGTTCTATTTGTATCTGCTTTGAATCCCTAGCCATCACAAATATATTTCATGACACTGCCATTTTGACCTTTGAATTAAACTTTCCATAACTTATCCTATGGGACCAACAAAAACCACCCTCTCTTGATCATTTTTAAAACAACAAGGTCATATCTAAGTTTTTCAGAGTTAGAGATCATATCCCTATAGGATATCGTAAGAGGGGATTTTTAATTCAGTTGGATAATTTTGCATACTTTTGGGAGCTTTCCAATTTAAACCATTTATAAAATAATCATATCCATGTAGATACATCCTCTATAATATTTGATAATGACATTCCAAATTAGAAATAACTTGAGTATGAACTAAATATTCCTACACCTCTAAGAAAATTGCAAGAAGAATTTAATTTATTGATTAAAAATACTATCAAAATCATTGTTGGAACCAAATAAATCCTAAGATTGTGAAACTTGTTACTTACCCCAATCCATAAGAATAGTCCATTTTGAGTTTACTCCTCAAGTAATTTTTAGATTTATTTGCATGGTAATATGCAGACATTCCAGAGTTGGATCCTTCACTAGTTTTTCATCTCGTGGTTGTACATAAATATGCAAAACCAATCAAATATAAACCCATAAAAATTCATCTAAAAGTGTCACTACTCATCAATAAATAATTGTAAAAATGGTTAGAATTTGGATTCATATGACTAATAGAATATTTAGAGTGAATGTATAATATGGTACCAGTCACTAAGAAACTATTAGCGATCAGAGACTACACATATTTTTGGGTTATTAATAAATAATTCCTAAATACAATTTCCCTTTACCAAACATAGATATGATTTTTGATTCCATGATAGGTCATGAGATTTTTTCATTCATGGAAGGTTTTTTGGGGTGCAATCAAATCAAAATATCTCCTGAATACCAACATAATATAACATTGATCACACATTGGGTCATATTTTGTTATCAAGTAATGCAATTTTTCTTCAAGAATTTTGGAGCCACATATCAACACACAATGGTAGTTATCTTTCACAATATGTTTAATGATATAATTAAAGACTATGTAGATGATATATTATAAAAATCAATAACCAGAACAAACCATCCTATGGTACTATTCAATTTTTTTAAATTATTGGGAGAATACAAGGTTCATCTCAATCCAAAGAAATGTGTGTTTGGGGTTACTTCAGACAAGATTTTGGGCTTAAATATATCATAATGAGGTATATAAGTGGATCCTATAAATGTAAAAACTATCAAAAAAATTCCTCCACCAATAAATATCAAGGATATTCATAGTTTTCAAGGTAATATTCATGTAATTTGTAGATTCGTATCACAACTTGTAGACATATGTCATCATTTCACCTTTCTTCTAAAAAATAACACTAATTTTCATTAGAACAAGGAATTCAAACAACATTTGTAAATATTAAATGCTATCATATAAATCCAAGTATCCTAATGCCACCAACTATAGGGAAATGTATACTACTATATATTTTAGCTACACAACATGCATTAAGGGAATTATTGGCACAATATGATCATCAAGGATAAAAAAGAACAATGTACTATCTAAGTAGAACCTTGGTATCCTATGAACTAAAGTATACTACCATTGAAAAATCATGTGTAGGAGTTATTTTTGCTTCCCATAAACTTCACCATTACATGATCAATAACCAAACCAAAATCATTACAAAATTTGATCCACATAAGTATCTCCTTTCCAAATCAGTTTTGACAAGGATAATGGCTAAGTGGGGCATGTTTCTAAGTGAGTTTGATATATAATATGTCAACCAAAAATATATCAAAAGATAAATACTTGCAGATATTTTGGCATAATCACCATTTATAGATATCAAACATGTAATCATGGAATTTATAGATGAAGCTATCATGTCATTGTATGATTCATTAGAGTGGCATTTGTATTTTGATGGTTATTTCACCAATCATGGCTCAAATTAGATATTTTTATCATCACTCCACACTATGATCTCATTCTGAAAGCATTCTAGATAAGATTCCTTTATACCAATAATATATCATAATATGAATCTCTTGTGTCTAGTCTCAAGATTACAATTTAGTGGAAGATTCAACATCTATTAGTTTTTGGGTATTAATAACTAATCATTAAATATTTAACTAATGAAACCAAGATAAATATGATAATTTATATCCATGTAAATAGATGATGGATAGTCTTAAACAATGTTTTTAATTCCATATGATTTGAGCAAGTTTCCTAAGTCAATAATTAGGTAACTGATGCTATGGCCATAGTTGGTTAACTCCTCTACATGAATCTAGATGACAATCATAGCTAGTTATTTGTTGATCAATTGATGTGTCCAACATATGATAATCTTGAATCTGAAATGATTTGTGAGGTTGTTGGTCCTACTTCTACTTGGTACCAAAATATATACACATACCTTGATGACAATGTAATCCCTCCCAACTTATCCCACAATCATGATAAATCCTTCATTATTTGAGATTTTCACTTTACCATCCTTAGAAATACATTGTACTAAATAGTTTATGATGAAACTTTATTATGGTGTCTAAACTTTGAAGAGGCAACCTTAGTCATTAAGGAAGTTCACAATTATATTTTGATGCTCATACTAGTAGTATGGTCATTAGATAAAATCTTCTTAAAATAAGATATTATTGGCCAATGATGGAAACTAATTTGTGCCAATATGTCAATAAATGTGTCTTGTGCCAAAAAAATGGTGACCTAATCCATGCTCCATCATAAACCTTACAACCCATTACCACTCCATGGCGCTTCTTCACATGGGGGTTAGACCTTATTGGAAAAATTAATCCCAACTCTTATATTGGTCATAATCATTTAATCACTATCATTGAGTGCTTTAAAAAATGGATCAAATCCATCCCTTTAACCTATGTAACCAATAAAAAAAATTTGAAATTCATTTTAAACCATATAATTTCTCATTAAGGTATTCCTTATAACATTATATTTGATAATGGAAATTCCTTAAAAAAAAAATATGTCAAGGCCCTTTGAAAAGCATACCACATCAAGCACAAATGTTCCACACCATACTATCCCCAAGGCAAAGGTCAAGTAGAGGATTCAAATAAAAATATCCTCAAAATTCTTAAATGCA
>JARHVA010006712.1:0-67500 GCA_037957365.1 Torreya grandis | reverse complement strand
AATAGCCCAAAAATGACAAATTTGCTAAAATTTGGATAAATTCATTGTACTCTTAATATGAATTCATTGTTATGATGAATTTGTTGTATAATAAAATGAACTTGTCACATATTTTAATGAATTTACCACTGATTTTAATAAGACCTTATTCTAAAAAACTTAATCTATCTCAAAAACCTGATGTTGTCACTAATGAAATCATTTAATCAATTTCAAAACTACCATGTTCAAAATAATGGATTTGTTTGACATAATTTCCCTATAATTTATGACCCTTAAATCATAAATCAAGAATTCAAAACCCCTACTTACTAGATCACCACTCCCATCTGGTATTTGGTGTACTCAAATTCTCTCCTTACGATGCCTATCAATTAGTATATGCTCCATTTTCCTCTCACAATCTAGAGAAAATTTCAACACTAGGTGGCTAATAAACACAAATCACACAAATGAATTTAAAACAATGAAATTTCAATTTCCCCTACCCTTATTTATTCACCCAACTTATTCATATCTTTTACCCTAATCCTAATCTTTTTTGTTATCTTTTCCACCCTATCACTTTAAATTTTATTCCAATCATACCACCAATTCATTAGGTTTTCAACTTGAAAATCACTCTATTCAAATTTATATCTCATCTTTGTAAATTTTATTTCTCCTTTTAGAACTCATAATTTACCAACAGGATATATCATTCCAAATTTGTTCCCATGTACCAATCATTAATGAGTCATAATCCAAGTACATAACTTACAAATGAGAAATATCATTTCTCCAATCAACTTCCTAGCATTTATCTACTTGGGTAAAATCATTTTACATGTATTTTAACTCATGTAAGCATTTTATTGAGAGTCACCATTTTTTTAACTAGTAGTTATACCTTGATCATTTTTCATATACCCTTCTTCATTCAAGCATTCATCTACATCCATTCTTCCTAAAATGACCACTCGAGGGGTATCATTCTATAATTCAAAACCATTGGGGGAATCATATTTATACATCCATTTTTATTTTAATTTTTCTTTATTTTTTAAAAATGCATTGCTTCTTCTAATCATAATACCCTTTTAAAGAGGGGAAAATGTATACACTTAAATTCTACCACATTTAATGTCATAATTAAATTTTCTTAAAATTGACACACTAACTCAATCAACACCTATAATTCATCTTAACATTAGTTCCCTCACTTTTTTTGAATAGTTAATTAATTCATCATGCACACATAATTCCACAAAACTAATTAAAATATGGAATTTACAAGTCACCAAATGTTGAGTCATCCAACTACTTAAGTTTCTCAACTAATTTTGGAGACATTATTGAACATTTCAACCACATGTATGAGTTATCCAACTTCCTTAACTAATTCATAAGACATTTTCAACTAAAAAATAACTTCCCCCTTACTCTCACACACATGAATAATTTGTCTCTTCAACATGGTTGAGGACTCAAATCCAATGGTCTAAAATTAACATAATTCAATAAATTTGGATTTATTCCATCCATTCATATTCTCACCTAAAATCTTATAAATTTAAGTGTCATCCTCAATTTTCATCATCCACCTTTAAGATATCGAATCGATATCAAAATTATCTGACACATCCATTGAGAAATTCAATATCATACACCAATATGCTGTTAAATTTCCCTTTGCTTGGAGAATTGATTTGAGCATCCACATACCAAGAGTCAAGATCAAAACCAATTAAGTTAATGGAGAAGGTGATGTAATTTATTTACATGATGGTATTCTAAGTATTTCATTTTTTTTTAATTTATTTTAAATAAGTCAATCTAAGGTTTTAGTTTACATTTAGAACATGAATTTTCATTCATTTATTTTCCTAGTTCACATAGATTTTAAAATTTAGCTATCACAGATATTCATTTGATGATTCCTAGTCTAGAGAAATAAATATCCCCAGTGAAGACTCAAGAGATATATTCTTGGTATCATTAAAATAGCATGCAGGCCATGATGCATGGTTGGTTGACTCAGGTGATTTTTTTCATATCAATCCCCAAAGGGATTCATTGTGTTAATATACAAATATCAAAGGAAGTGTTTTCTTCTTAGGATAAAACTCTACCTATGATATTTTTGGTTGAGAGAGAGTCGAGATAATGTTCAAATATGGGAGGGTTAAAATCTTCCTCAATGTTCTACACATTCCAAGTTTGGATATAAATCTAAATTTTATAATCAAGATGAATGGTGTGGGTGTACAGGTGATATTTAACAAAGAAAGCTATAAGATGATTTATGGAACCATGATATTGGTAAGAGGATTCAACACTAGAACATTATTCAATATTGATACAAATAATATCAATGATTGGTGTAATAACTTGATTGTTTTTAAGGATAAAAATCTTATGCTACCTATAGAAAATATAATGCTTTAGCATCAGAGGATGGGTCATATAGCAGAGAAAGGACTTTTGGAACTATAAAATAAATGTAGGATGAAGGTATTTCTAACTCTCCTTTATATTTTAACTTATGTGAACATTGTGTGAATGGGAAGTAAACTCGAGAAAAGTTGATCATTAGCACTACTAGAGAAAATGGTATTTTACATTTAATACATACAAAAGTGTTTGGACCTATGAAAATTCCATCTCTAGTAAATTAATTGTATTATGTGTCTTTCATAGGGACTAAATGAAAACATGGGTTTACTGTATCAAGCATAAATATGTGGTTTTCAATAATATCAAGGAGGTTAAGACTCTTATTCAAAAATAGACAAAAATGAAGATTAAATTCTTGAGAAGTGATAATGATGGATAATATTTCTCTAATCATTTTAATAAGTTCTATTAGGACTATGGAATAGAAATGAAAATGATGAATCCATATACACCACAACATAATAGATTTGCATAAATAATGAATAATATTATGATGGATAAGTTGAGAAGTATGCTAAGTGTTATAATCTTAGAAAAGAAGTTTTGGGTAGAATCAATTACGTTAGTATATTACCTAATCAATAGATCACCCACATCAACCCTCATTAATAAAAACCCATAGGAAACATGGACTGGTGAGAAAACCTTTCTCAACAATCTTAGGTTTTTTAGTTATGATGCTTATATGTATATTTAAAATAAAAAAAGATAGAATTGAGAAACAAATAAATAAAGTGTATATTTATTGGATATGGCACTAGATTAAAATGATATAAGTTGTGGAATCCAAAAATGACTATTTATAGTCAAAATTTTGTCTTTAGAGAGGTTAATGGGGTTCAACAATAGGAAGGAATACCAAAGGATGACATTTAAACAATTTTATGTTGAACTACAAGAAGTAGAATCTATGTCTAATTATGAATCAACTAAATAATATTAAATAGAAAGGGAGTTGAAATAGGAAGATGAAGAAGAGGAGGAACCAAAATTATCAAAATAAAAAAAAAATCTAGTTTTAAGAGGATCAAATCGATTGAGATGAATATGAGAAAGGTATAGTCATCTTGAGTTTTCTTTTGACATTTATTTTATTAGTTTTATCAGTTATTGACGAAGACCCAAAGATTATAAATGTGGCACTTTTTTCTAAATGAAAATAATTCTTGGAATAAGGCTATGGAGGAAGAAATGGATTCCTTAGATAAAAATTATACATGGGATTTGGTGAAATTACCTCAACGTAGAAAACCTGTTGGCTGAAAATGGGTTTTTAAGAAGTGTAATGCAAAAGGCAAAATGAATAAGTATAAAGCTCACCTAGTATAAATGAATTATCTCATGTAGAAGGGAATTTATTTCATTGAGATACTTTCTCCTGTTACTCAACTAAATTCAATTATATTTATTTTAGCTATGCTTCTTTTTATTTTTGAAATAAAGCAAATGGATGTAAATAAAAAAATTATACATTATGACCTTGAGGAATAACTATACATGATGTAACCATACAATTTTAAGGTAACTGGAAATGATGATTTAGTGTACAGTCTAAATTTTTTTATATACATCTTGAAGTGATCACCAAATATGTGGAATAAAAAATGTGACAGATATGTGTTGGGATTGAAAGAAGTAAAGCTAATCCTTGTGTGTAATTTAAATAATATTTTTTTTTGTCATAGTGTTGTATGTATATGTCATGTTATTATTTTAAAAAAATAAGGAAATTATCAGTCAAGACTCAATTATCATCTCAATTTGATATGATGGATCTAGGTGATACAAAGATTATTTTGGTTATGGAAATTAAAAGAAATTATGTAAATAAAAAAATGTGATTAAATCAAAGAAAATATATCAAGATTATTTTGAAAAGGTTTAGGATTTAGGAAAATAAACCTATGGGTATTCATTTTCTAGTTGTCATAGAACTATTTATTGAGTATTGTCCCAAGACATAATAGGAAACTAAGGACATGTCTCAAGTCTTGTATGCTAGTGCTATTGGAATTATTATATATGCAATGGTATGTAATAGACATATTATTTTTCATGTAGTGGGAGTAATGAGTAATTTATTTCAAATCCAGATGAGGAACATTGGATTGATGTGAAGAGTATCTTCAAGTATTTACATGGGATATATGGCCATGTTATATGTTATCAAAGTAATCTTGGTGAAAGCAATACATTAAGTCTACATGAATTTGTGTATTTTGATTGAGTTAGAGATCTTGAAAATGTACATATACAAGTGTGTGTGTATAAATTATTCAAAGGAGCTATAATTTGGATGAGAAAATGGAAATCAAGTGCCTATATATATAACACAAAGGATAAGTACATGGTATAAGTCATGTATGTAAGGAAGTGGTTTCTCTTAAAAGGTTATTTTTTAATGTTGGGTCAATCAGAAGGATGTAATAATATATTATGATAATTAATGTGAAATTTATCTAGTAAATAATCTTGAGTATCACATTCAAATGAAACATGATGATGTCTAATAACATTTTATACTATAAATGGTGGAGGAAAATATTAGAGAAGGTGGACATATATAAGTTTGTGAGTGATAAGAATTTTTATTTGTGTATAATATTAAATGGACATGGTTGTCTTTATTTGTTGAAATTATGCAGTTGTGAACCCCTATGCAAAGCATTCAATAAGTTGAAGAATGTTGGATATTTTTATATATATTACATGTGTTATTCCTCTTAGGTAGTGATAGATATGAACATAAATTTTGGTATCTCATAGGTATGTTTGCCTATAGTAATAATATGGGTGGTGTTATGATCCATATTTTTATGGGGAACCATTATGGGTTGTATTATTGGCCCATGATTTTGGCACCCATGTTACTATAAGATTGCTTACAAAGTTACCTATTGATGTTCCTATATATAATCATAAATGGAGTAGGAGTAGAGGATAATTTAGAAGTATATTATTTTATTTCAATATGGTTAAGTTATTACAATAGTAAAGGAGGTTATTGTGGTGTGTTTTTTACAGTAAGGGTTTCCTAGGTGAAATCTTGTGTACTTGTAATATTAAGTGTGTGTAATTTAACCTATTCAAAATTTAGAATAAAGATTATAGTATTATTGATTTTATTGTATTGGTTTATCCATAAATTTATCTTCAACATACACACAAAACAAAAATGAGAAAAGTAAACAAGCCAAAATTGGAGAAACACATAAATATTTACAACTAGCTAAGGATAAAAATAAAACTATGCAAATCCATTAATTAGTTTAGATAAGTGTGATCCCAAATGAGATAACTTCACATAAGTAGACAAGATGGGGATTTTGACACAACACAAGGTGAGACACAATGTTTACAACATTTTTAATTTTGGATTGTGACTGTATGGTAGAGTTCTCTCTAAGAGAATGAAAATAATAACTAACATTATCATGACATGAATTTGAATGTGGAGATTTTTTTAAAATTAATTCCTATTTGGAATAGTAATGTGATTGAAACTTAGTGTTTTAATGAAACTATAAGAATAAACACAAATAGATATTCAAAAAAAATTAAAAATATGATCATTTCCAACCTTTTCCCTTAGATCTTCCTCATATTCACCTTCTTTGAGAACCTTTAATGTCTCATATTCATTGTTATTGGCCTGCATTATTGAAAATCATAACCATGCACTAATTTTATAGAGGACCTAGGGAGGATGTAGATCACATGCATCCTAAGGGATAAAACATGGATGCAATATAACCGAAAGGGAAAGGAAGACTAAATTTTTATGCCTAGCATAGTTTAAATCTAGGAAATTAGTGTGTGAGGATGGGTGGCACAAATGTACCTGAAGACCTAAGAGCATCAACTACATATTTACCAAATCATAGGTTATATCTTTTACATTATATTGGTTGGCATACAAACATAATTACTAAGATCAAGGAGGAGGTTATGCAGACCACAAAGAACATAAGAAATATTTGAAAGCTAAAATGGTGGAATGATTCCATTGGAAGGATTATTAAAACAACAACCTTGAGAAGATTTACTGCATCTTGGCATAGATCTAGGAAATATTCTATTTCAAGATATTAAATATTAAATTATCTAGGTTACTCATTATGGAAAGTTATTTTTCATATCTAGGAGTAAACATTAATGAATTGTAATTGACAGGATGGTGCTTGACTACTATAAAATCCTACCTTGATTCATTAGAGATATAGATAATATAGTTCATAACATTATGCCAATGGAGTATTGAATCAAGAATAATTAACTAATTATCTAATGGAAAATTTAATACTAGTTGTAATAATGGAAGATAAGTAATAATATCTATGTAACCAATCATAAATTAATGAGGAATGCAATTTTTTTATTTAAACACCAATATTCATTTATTTATGCAATGATTTAAGTATTAATAGATTTGATGTTTTCATAGTACATAAGAGTAAGCATAAATTAATTTTTGGGATTGTAACTATGCACAATATTTTTACTCAATACATTTTGAATCACTTACCATGATTTAAGTATTATTTAGAATCCATTATTAGTACTTGTTTAGATAAGTAATACTTTTATATATGGATATGTGATATTTATTCATCAACTACTTTCTTCTAATTAATTATTTGTGTTATACCATAGAATATATAATTATGTGCTCTCCAAATAAATAACCTAACTATGACCAAGTGTACTCTCCTTTTGACTCAAATGAGTGTGTAGAGTCTACGTGATATGACAACATGGTTAGAGTTAGTATTGGTTATGTGATAATGACACAAAACTCTCTTGAGAATGAAGTTAAAATGTTCCCAACATTTTGGTTATGTTTTTAGGAGACACATTTGACTTCTTGTTGTAATGATGAGAAAAAATGATTTTTAAATTCTCGTTGGAAAATATTGAACATTGGTTGAATCATGTAGAATATGAATTTATGTTGCACCATCATAGCCTTATAAATTAAAAAACCAAGAAGTGGGTGGAAAAAAATCTACATGATCTCATCTATGAGGTATTATTTTATTTATTTTCAAGACATCTACATGCATGGCTTGCTATGAATGTAATGTGAAAAAGTGTAAATTGTGACCATAAGTAGTCTTAGATAGAAGATTAACTTGAGCATTTGTAGCATGTAAACATCATGTGGATGAGAATAGTAGATGTGTGGTGGCAGGGCACATTAAATAATTATGTGTTATAATTTGCAATATCTACTATTCCTCCCTAGAGGAGGTTGGGCACTAAATTTTATGTGAACCAAGAGGTTATATATATCCCAATTTCCTTTGGAAATTAATAAATTAATGATTTAATGTGGGATTGAGAATTTCCCCATATCTAGATAAGTTTCACCTTCCCATGATAGTTTTGGATAATAGATGATAAGAAGTGGGCATAGTTCTATACATTGATATGAGAGAAAGTTAAAAATGGAAAACCTAGATGACTAAAAACTTAGAAGATGTAGATACAATAAGGTATGATAAAATATATTTCTACTAACGACCCATGGGAAAGGGAAGGGATACATTTAGGGGATGCCACAAGGAATTCACAATATATGGATGGCATATGGATGGATCTTGACAAGGATATGTGATTTTTTGAAAGTGAAACATGTGTTGTTGAGTATACAAATGTTAGGGAAAACACAGATGAATAATTTTGGAGTCTAAGAGGCATGCATAACACTATTTAGGAGGAGGTCCCCACTCAATATCTACTTGAATCATAAGCCCACTTGCCTATTGAATAAGTAGAATCTAATAAATATTATGTTAGTTTACCAAACATTGAGGAGTTTATACTAAAAATGTTAGAATGAAGTGTAATACAATAAATAATTCCATATAAACCATTAAGATCTATCTTAAAACCAATGATGCATAAGAGTCAAACAATATAGGGATGCCACATGTGGGTAGAATAAATCCATCGACACTATGAAATATGGATATTTTAGCAAGTGACATGGCTACAAGTAGAGTAACACCTATACCACATACAAAAAACACTAGTCCTACCATGGCACTAAATTTTTTGGGAATGGGTGGAGATAAAACCTAAGAAATAAGTAAAGAAACTAGGAAATCCATAAATCATAGTAGAAGCCAATTTTTGAGTGTGTAAGCCACATCAAGTACACAAATTTCACATGTATAAGTCATATCAACACTGATGCCCTAAAAAATTTTATATAAAATGTTTTTGAGTTTTCAAAAGTATAGAGGTGTGTAGAACCATGAGTGTGAACTCATTGAATACACCAAATGCATCACTATGCTAGACCAAAAAGTTAGCCAATTTATGACCACATTATTAGACCACACACATACTTGGTATCATAAGTATGATCTTAATTAGGATATTATATATTATGACCAATTAAAGGAGGCATATTTGAGAGAATTCAACATTTGAAAGCTTAAAAAATAAATTATTGTTGCACTAAAGGATATAAATTAGGATATGATCAAGAGTTTACATGCATAAATTGCAAAATTCAAGACCCTGATCTAAATCTATCATTTTAAATTCACCCTACTCAACATGTATATTGGTTTTTCAAGGGTTACTAGCTCATTTAAGTGCACCCTTTCTATGAAGACATTTATGAAGACTAGATAAGCTTTAGAGTTTTCACTAAGAGTTGAATTCATTATAAGTTTATATACTGGGACCAGGCCCTTTATGGAAGCACATATCACTTCAATAGCATCCCAGTTGAAAAAAACTAACCTAAATTAGTGCACATGATACCCATAGTGTCTTATGGTGCACAAATTTTGAATTCAAAAGTAACGATAAAATAAATTGTCCTCAACCTAGTATTAGAGTGCTCCTTACATCATGATAAGTAATGATAAAATAAATTGTCCTCAAAGTAGTATTAGAGTTCTCCTTACAACATGATAAATTTGTAATGAAGGCCATGATGTGAAAAATTTCCCTCTCCTAAAACACACAACATTGAAAAATGTCTCTTATACTATAATATTTGTGACACCTCCACCCACAACATTGAGTAATGTTAGGTGATTGATGTAATCCATGAGGCATGGGAACATGGTGTGAGAAAAAATACTACATGACCCTCTAACCAATATCAAGGGTAATATAGAATCCAGGGTACCTTTAGGGGTTGAGTCATGGGAAAAGGTAGTGGAATATTCCCTGTACACACATGATATAGATGTGGTTCTCTATAACATTATAAGAGAGAATTTACAAAGTTTCCCATTTATGGATATTATCATGGTGAACATAGAGTTAAATAATTCCTAGACCTGTATGCAAATATAAAATAAAAATATGAGAAGGGGGTAGGAATTATGCATATTTTACATCCAATTACCACTGGGTTCTAAAGTAAGTGAGAACTAAAATAAAAGGTATAAGGCTAAATGTCATGATGTGTAGTGGCACTACAAATCAACCATAAGTACCCCCCACAAAAAGGTTATAAGAAAAATTGAATAGAGGATGAATAAAAAGTTGCATTGCAATGAAACCTTAATTGTAAACTACCCTAATGGTTCACACAAAAAAAAATATTTCAATATTCCATGGAAATGATATGAAACCTGCAAGGTGACCTGAAACTTTACAAATATTTGGAAATTTAGGTGGTAGAGGTTCTCCAAATAAAGGTAAATCAGATAAAGGAGGGAAATAAACTATATAAAATTTCAAGTCTATCACCATAAAATTTAGTTATTTCTATAATTAAGATTTTTTTTATGCAACATGTGATAGAGATTCCAGTGGAAGTACACATACTACATTTATCCATAAAGAATTAGGTTGGGATGACCTAAAACACAAGATCTAACTAAGTGTTTATCATCAATGAAACTATAGATTTTTGGAAGTAAAAATACTGAGAGGTGGGGGTGAATAAGTGGCCTTAAAACATTCATTCACTTTCACTTATCATTCATAAAGTATTCAATCAAACATATACATCAATCGATGCATAAACAAGCATTCATATAAACATATAACATATAAACACAAGAGATATGTGTTAAAAAATCTTGGGGGATAAAAAAAAATAAAAAATATCTTGGAATATATTCATATAATCAATTAATCAATTTTTAGTGAGGTACCAACCCCACAAAGAGCACAAACCCCTCACTAGTCAAGCACCAACTCAACTAGTCCTTTATCAAGCATCAACTTGCAATGAGGCACCAACCCCCTAGGTAACTTAGCACCAAATCAGTAACCTATAACCTTTGATCAGATTTGTATTATTTTTTATAACTCAACTAATGATGACCGCCTTATTTTTGTCTTCTCACTCTTCTATCTCTCTCAAATAGCCTATTAGGCCTCTTCTCTCAATTAGCCCACTTATTGGTAGAATTAGGTCAAATGACCTTGATCATCATATATATAATCAATTTTAGAGACTCATAACATATTAAAAACACATATATTATGGTATTAAATACCTATACCTAGTTTTCAAACCTCTATATCATTCGTTCATACCCTCAATATTCTAACTAGTCAAATTAGGCCTATTAGACCTTCTTTTTATACTTGACTCTTGATATCACCCATATTTTTAGAAAAAAAACATATAAATACTTTTATAAACATTTAAATATATCAATAAACACATTTCAAAAGTTAAAAACCCACTACATAGGTCGGTCACCACCCATAGGGACCAAAACCACCATTAGGCCTAATAGATACCTAATGCAATTAGACCTTCTCAAAGCACACATTTCACCATGATTACCTTAGAAAATAATGAGCCTAAAAAAATAGATGAAATAATTCAAAAAATATTAAATTATACCCTTGATAATATTATATTCATTCCTCAACACCATTTAGCTCATTTCACTCCTTAAACCACACCATTAGGTCTACTCACAATTAGGCCTTCTCACTGCCAGAAAGTTTGCTTTAAATATATCAAGCATACACTAAAATTTTTCATATAAACATATCAAAAAATGAAATTTATATAACCTAAATTACCATAGGTTCATCATCATGTTCATTATATTTCACCAAATAGTGTAAAAGACCTCAAACAAACCATTTTCATATGCTCACTCATAACTATAAATAGGCCTCAAGAACCCAGTCAACAAACTTTGACTTTTCACACCTTAATAAGAATTTATCATGAATAAAAATATATTAAAATTAACATATGAGGCATATATAAAAACTTCATTTTTAATGTATTCTTAAATTTTTTACATATAGACTCAGGAACATCAATCTCACTCATACATAGAAAACTACTTGTAGCTCCAAAAACACAATCATAGAAACTAAGAATTAGAACACATGTGTGAAATATTTTATGAAATTAAAATGGGTTTATATTATATTTAATGATAATTATAACATATTAAAATAAATATATTACAAGTTTAAATATTAATATTGGTCTTACAAACCAATCTCATGTCTTCACCCTACACAAATCTCACTATGTTAGACATGTCACTTTGAGAGATAATTTTTGCTTGTATATGAGAATATAAAAATACCCTAATAAAATTGGATATGTGATTTAAGTATTTAAAAATAACCCTATGCATTTGGATCCATCCCTAATCCACTACAACCCATCCCTAATCTCATTCTCACTTCTGCTTAGTTTTCTCATTGTCTTCCTCATTAGGCCTATTTAGCAATAGGTCAACTTCCATAACTGATTTAACATATTTAAGGTATGAAACCTGATGAAAAAAATTATATGGTAATAGAATAAAAGTCTCACATTCATCTTCCAATCATTTTCATGCTTTGACCTAGTCAACCTTGCCTGCTGCATCAAAATTTTGAGAAACAAGTGGTTTCTTGTAGCTTTCACTCACTCTTATGATAGACCAATTACATATGGATGTATCTAGGAGAGTTTAATATAAAATAAAATAATCATACTAAGTCAAACAAACCATTCTGATCCATTTCCAACAAGATATTTCATATTGGGTCATTATGAAGGTTTTAAGAGGGTTTAGACTACCTTTCATTCCTAGCAATCATTCATAAAGGATTGCCCCTCAACTCTAAAACCAATTCCAAGAAATTTAATCTCTGACCCTTCCAAAACTACCATGATATTCTTGGATCCTGATGCAAAGGTTAGATTTTACATTGAGCATAATAAAATCCTTCTCAAGTCTACAATACCTCATTTTGTGTACACAAAAAACCTCAACACCAATTTTCATGATTTCTCCTTAAAAAATTTAACTTAGACTTGGTAAAAAAACTTGATACAACCTATCACAAATTTTATAATGATATTAATCAATATGAAACCTTGGTAAATTAACTTTACCCCTTATTAGACCACACTATATCTCTTTGTACACTAGGCCTATGTTTGTAAGCCACACTTAGACCTTGAACATACCTTGAAACCTATTATACTATTCTCAAAACCTAATTATCATGTCATAAAACCTCATAAAATTATTAGACACTTACAATATTCTTCTCTCAAGCCTTAGACTGCTCATCTTATTATGTTACCAGGCCTATGCCTTCTCACTAGGTCTCTCAAGTACATGTCTCAAGAAATCAGCTTCATGTAATGATTAAGACTCAAAATTGATCTTGGAACTCTTCTGAAGGATCCTTTTCCTCATTCTCATGCTTGCACAAATTTATACACTCTCTCATGCCTTGTATATTTATCTTGACCTTGACATGTCATCAACCTCAAAAGAACTACCAGGTTGCCTTCAAATTCTCTCTCAATAGAGAGATAATATGTTTCCTTCAAATTTTATCTTGTCATAAGACTTGTCACATACCATTTTACCATGAATGAAATCAAATTTTACCTTGACATCAATGACAACATGTATGCCACAATACTAACAATAGGAACATACCTCAACATAGATGATTGGTCAATATGAGATATCCTTAGTGATATGGGTATGGAGGTCAACATTATCACCAATGAATCCTAGTGTAAGATGGGTAGTCTAGCATTAGGTAATTCACCCCATAATTTTTTATGGTAAACCATACTCATGCATAACCATTAGAAATTTTGAAGGATGTATATGTCAATATCATGAGTGTGAAATTCCATGTAGATTTTGAAGTAATTGAGTTAGTTGAGTGCAATAAGTATCTAAAATTACTTTGAAGATGTTGGTGTTATGATAAAAATGTAGATATTCATTGTAAGAATCATTATATCAGTTTTGATAATGGTAAGTATCACATCATCATACCTATTATAGATGAAAATGATCCTTCTTATGTTGAAAACATTGATCTTAATGAGGAAATTAATAACATATAAAACATCATGGCAAAAACATGGATAAATTAGATGTGAATGATGATAGGAACCTAAAGTGGGGTGATGTACCCTTTATTTATGGCATTACTAGTGTTGTATGTGATCGATGGGTGAAATATTACTATGAGTTATGTGGTTGGTAGTGTGGTACAATAAAATCAAAACTAAACCCATCAATCACATGAGGGACCCCATGTGACAAAATCAAAGCTACAACCATGGGTAAAAAAGTCCAGGTCCTAAAAGTTATTCTAGGTCTAAATTGAGTATTCTAGTTGAGCAAAGGTAAGATTCCTATGTTACCATGGTATAAGGGATCACAAAGTATTACCACATTTGTGTAGATTCTATAGAAATGCATACTAAAGGAAAAAAGAATGGCCAAGTGATCTCATGTACACCTTAAAAAGTATGACTTCATGGTGGTGGTAAACCCACAAGATAAACCCATACACTTAGGTTGAGATAAAATAACATATTTTATTAAGGTTTATGCACATTAATCTCAATCATAGGATACCCACTTATAGTGGAGATATAGACCTTGAAAAGTATATATGGGTTTGTGAAGAAGTTTATAAAAAGGGTATACATTGACTTCTAGATGGTCAATTATTCCATGAATTTTTAAAAACTTTGAAGAATTGGAATCATACATGGTACATCATATATGATACGTGTTAGGATATTTCTAAATGGGAAACTATGAAGGATTATTTGTCCATAATTTCTTGATTCCTTTACCAAAGCCAAAATGTACTGAGCCCTTTACAATTATTACATTGCACATTCATAGGAAATGGTATAATAATGGAAGAGAAAATCCAAAATATTTATAGTGATAAATTATTAACCTTTTTGAAGGTTTTTTAGTAGTGTAGTTTGAATATTTATCCTAGTGAAGATGATGTTGAAATTTGGATGTTATGTAATTGGTAATTTAAGTCTAATAAATAGAAAATGGTATACCAAGTTGATGAGATTCCCTCTAAAGACACACCGGATCACTTGAGCAATGAGACCTCTTATGGAAAGTGTGAGGTGGTGGATGAGAGATAAAATAATAAAAATTAATATATGGATCCACTTAATACCACCAAAGTTAACATTGATACAAATAAAAAGCCAAAAATTATCATCATGGGTGACTTTTGGTCCAATAAAAAACGAGCTCTCATTATTAAATTGTTGTAAAAATACTAAGCCATTTCTCCATGCAAGTATAAGATATGATAATATTACACCCATACCTCACTAAAATTAAGGTCATTTTGAATACAGTCACAAGACCTATCGATAATAGGCCATATCAAATGAATCCTAGTTTGTGAACCAAATTAAAGGAATAAATAGATAGATTGGTGGTTATTGGGATCATATACCCATTTAATGAATATGAGTGGGTAATCTCCATTATGATGAGTATAAAAAAAGATATTTTAATTAATATATGCATTGATATCCAACTACTTAATGTTGCATGTGTCACTGATCCGCTCGTAACTCCATTCGCTAAAGAAATTATAGAAGTCATAGGATGTGAGATCTACACTTCCAATGATAGATTATTTGGATTTCATTAGGTTTATATCAAAAATGAGGATAATATTATGATCACATTTTTAATAAATTGGGGCTCATTTTCATATATTTTAATGCCTTTTGGGCTCAATAATTCATTATTCATATTCTTGCACATTGTCATAGTTGTGTTCAACTATTTCATTCATCAATTTATCTAAATTTACCTCAATGACTATATGGTCTATGTATTGGTCAAGGATCACCATAAAAAAATTCATCTCATATTTGAGTGTTATCGGTAATTACAAATTTCACTAAACTTTAAAAATACATTTTTGTGACATAATTTGAAACCTTATTTAATGATTTGATTTACAAAGAAATGCTATTGGTGGATCTAGCTAAAGTATCCATAATTAAACTATTAGAAGAAACAACCACTCATAGGGATATATATGCATTTTGGGGGAACAAGGGATTGTTAGGTTGTGGAGCTAAAAGCTTCACTGATGTAAATGGAGAAGGTTACTGAGTTGCAGGCAGCCGACGTCAGTCTGATCAACCGATGTCGATCATCTTCACTGTTCACAGTAACCAATGTCGGTTATGGGTCGGCTGACATCGGTCAGATAGGAATCGATGTCGGCAGCCTGTGTGTGCATGTGTTTGCATGCGTCTCCAGAACTGGTCTAAATTTAGACAGATAGTTAGTTTGCATGTGAAAGACTAATTTTAGTCTTGCAGCTGCGTTTCTAATTATTTTAACTGGAAAGTCTAATTATTGTTTGTATGGGATCTATTTAAGAGACCCATGGGCTGTATTGTAAGATTGTAGAATTAGTTCTGTAGAACCAGAAGAGTTCTATAGAATCAAGATTCTATAGAATCAGAAGGGTTCTATCCAAGGGAGAATCATAAGGACATGGTGAGGCAAGGACAAGGGTTCTTATGGGTGTGTAAGATCTAGGTCGGCAGGTGTGCAAGGCCAAGTTGATCTACGGTATAGCAAGATCAGGGAGATCTACATGGTAAGTAAGATCGGTTGATCTGCAGGTGTGTGTGTGTGTGTGTGCGAGATCTAGGTTTGTAGGTGTGCAAAACTTGGTTGATCAGCAGGTGTGTAAGATCAAGGAGATCAACAACACAATAGGTAGTAAGATCAGGTGAGATATACTTGGAGTACGTGGTGTACTCAGACTTGGAGTATGTGTGTATACTCGGTGGTACTGGCAGTAATGTTATTGACTGGTTGAAACACCAACTCGGTTATTGAGTTGTTTGTGTTTGTAATTGAGAGAGAGAACTCTTGAGGGAATATTAATGGTATGCCCAAGAGGTGTGGGAAGAGTGTGATTTCTTTATTGTATTTCCTTCTGGATGAGTATTAATACAAGTGTGTATTGCCTCTCATATTCTGTGTTGTTTTTGAATTCTAATTACTTATCATTTTGGTTAAATTCCACGTTTAGTTGTTTATACAAAGGTAATCAAGTGTGCTCTTAGTGAGCAGGGATCCTAACAATTGGTATCAGAGCTTTGTGAGCCTTGGTCCTATCAAGTGGTATCAGATCCAGGTTGCAGGTTCATCGAAGCCTAGTTCAGAGCAGGGTAGTGTTTGATTATAGGTCACTCTCAGGGGTTTTTGATTGAGTGGGAGTAAAACAATGGCAGAAGAAAGTACACTAAGAATGGAGGAACTCAATAGCAAGAATTCTCAATTACTGAGTTATGGAAAGAAAGAGCAGGTAAAGAAAGATTGTTGGTTGGTAGAAGATCAGCATGAAGGAAATAAAGAGGCAGGGGTTGCAGGTATTGTTACACGGGTTGCTCTTGTATGTTCCTTGGATAAAGTAGAATCTTGGATTATAGATTTTGTTGCCTCTTTCCATGCAATCCCAAATAGAGTATTTTTCCATGTTAATGTCCAAGGAGACTTTGGAAAGATTTATTTAGGGGTTGGTGAGCCTTGTCAAATTGTTGGTAAAGGGGAAGTGCGGCTAAAATTGCAGACGAGCAACACATGGGTGTTGAAGAAGGTCATGCAGGTCCCAGTCCTGAAGAGGAGGCTAATTTCTTCAAGAAAGTTGGGTGATGAGGGATGCACGGTAACTCTCACAGTGGATGCACTTGAATTAGTGTGTGGTAAAAAAGTAGGTACTCTTTATCTATCTACTTGTATTACTAATTCTCTTTCTAGTTTATCTAATTCAGATGTAGATGCGAAGATGTGGCTCTGTAGGCTTGGTCACATGAATAAGAAGGAGATGCATGTTCTTAAGAAGAAGTCTGATGTCTTTGACAAACTTAAGAACTGGAAAGCCTTGGTTTTCATGGAGGAGTTGATGGACAGAGATCAGTCACAAGGGCTAAATAATTTTGAGCAGGGTAGTTTGGATAGGGTTTTGATCCAAGGTGAGCTCGTGGGTAAAGATCATCACTCACAGGAAAACATAGTTACTGACATCGGTCAGGTGAGAAATGATGTCAAACAGGTAGGTACCAACATTAGTCATGTGTAGACTAGATTCGGTGGTGTCGGGCAGGTGGAGACTGACATCGGTCAGGGAACTAATGTCAGAAACTAAGACACCGACATCAGTCAGGGAACCGGTGTCGGTGATCAGGTGGATTCAACATCGGTCGAGTGTAGACCAGAGTCGACTAGAGAATAGATTTTGGGTAGATAGTAAGCTGTCAAGGAGTCTCAAATTCCCATGTGGAGGACTAAAAGTGTAAGTAAGCCTCAAATTCATTATTCCCCTTCTTTAGACTACTTGTTGCTCACTGATGGTCAAGAACTAGGAAGTTTTAAAGAGGCAGAGCAGGTAGAATCTAGGAAATAGTGGGAGCATGGCATGAATGAGGAATTTGATTCCTTGGATGAGAACCAAATGGTATATTTGGTAGAGTTGCCAGCCAGAAAGAAAGCACTAAAAGATGAATGGATTCCCAAGTTAAAGAAGAGAGAGAAAGGACACGTGAGACTGAAGGCCAGGTCATATGGTCTTGAGCAGGCTGCAGGACAATGGAGGTTTGACAGGTGTATGACAAAGCATGGCTTTATTCAATGTCAATGTAACCATTGTGTTTCCTTTACCAGGTTGGATAATATTAGCTACATTATCCTATTACCGTATGTTGTGTGTATGCTTGTTGCAGGGTCACACATGCAGGGAGTTTTTGAGCTAAAGGTAAAGTTAGTTCAGAGGTATGTCATGAAGAATCTGGGAGCAGCAAGATTCTTTGGCATGAGTATTCCTAGAGATAGGGAAGATCACATGTTGATGTTGTCTTAGGATGATTGTGTGAATAAGGTAGTGGCAAGGTTCATTATGTAGGATGCAGAACTGGTTAGCACACCTATGGATGGACAATTCACAGAATAGTGTCCCAATTCACATGATGAGGTTAAGTACATGTGTACTAGACCTGAGTTTGCCCAAGCAGTGGGTGTTGTCAGCAAGTTTGTGGCCAATCTGAGAAAGAAGCACTGAAAAGCAGTTCAGTGGATTCTCAGGTATCTGAGAGGGACCAGCAACAAGGATTCATGATATGCAGGGTCAGGGACTTCTCTACATGGGTATGTAGATTCGGATATGGCAGGGGACTTGGATGACAGGCGTATCACCATAGGATGTGTGGTGGTTGGTCTTCAATATTAAACTTGAAGAGGGATACAAGCCAGGAAACAAATTAGATGATGTACAGGTACATGTACAGGTGTAGTTGTTTATCTCCAAGTGGGAGATTGTTAGGTTGTGGAGATAAAAGCTTCATTGATGCAAATGGAGGAGGTTGCTAAGTTGCAGGCAACTAACGTTGGTTTGATCAACCGACATCGGTCATCTTCAGTGTTCACAGTAACTAACATCGGTTATGGGTCGGCTAACATCAGTCAAATAGGTTTTGACATCGACAGCCTGTGTGTGCATGCATCTCTGGAACTGGTCTAATTTTAGACGGATAGTTTGCATGTGAAAGACTAATTTTAGTCTTGCAGCTGTGTTTCTAATTATTATAATTGGAAAGTCTAATTAATGTTTGTATGGGATCTATTTAAGAGACCCATGGGCTGTATTGTAAGATTGTAGAATCAGTGCTGTAGAACTAGAAGAGTTCTGTAGAATTAGGATTTTGTAGAATTAGAAGGGTTCTATCCAAGGGAGAATCATAAGGACTTGGTGAGGCAAGGACAAGGGTTCTTCTAGGTGTGTAAGATCTAGGTCAACAGGTGTGCAAGGCCAAGTTGATCTGCAGTATAGCAAGATTAGGGAGATCTACATGGTAAGTAAGGTCAGTTGATCTGCAGGTGTGTGTGTGTGTGTGTGCGAGATCTAGTTTTGCAGGTGTGTAAAACCAAGTTGATCAGCAGGTGTGTAAGATCAGGGAGATCAGCAACACAATAGGTAGAAAGATAAGGTGAGATCTACTTGGAGTATGTGGTGTACTCAGACTTGGAGTATGTGTGTATACTCGGTGGTATTGGCAGTATTGTTACTAACTGGTTGAAACACCAACTCGGTTATTGAGTTGTTTGTGTTTGTAATTGAGAGAGATAACTCTTGAGGGAAGATTATTGGTACGCCCAAGAGGTGTGGGAAGAGTGTGATTTCTTTATTGTATTTGTTTCTGGATGAGTATTAATACAAGTGTGTATTTCCTCTCATATTCTGTGTTATTTTTGAATTCTAGTTACTTATCATTCTGGTTAAATTTCGTGTTTAGTTGCTTATACAAAGGTAATCAAGTGTGCTCTTAGTGAGCAGGGATCCTGACAATTGGTATCAGAGCTTTGTGAGCCTTGGTCCTATCAGGGATACTATCGATAGTTTATAATAAATTATGCAAAAAGTAGTGCTATTAGAAGTGTTACTACAAAAGGATGGACCCTTTATATAGACAAATAAATAATGAGAGGGATTTGATACTTTGAAATAAAATTTAGAAAGTGCACCAATATTTAAATTTCCAAAGTGGAATAATCCATTTCATGTACATTTTGATGTGTCAATTAAAACCATTGATGCCATTCTAAGACAACCAAGAGATGGTAAGGTGAACCATCCTATCTATTTTACTAATTTCAAGCTTGCTCCAATTGAATGTAACTAATGACTGAGTCAAAAACACTTGTAATGGTATACACACTCAAAAGGATTAATTATTATTTACTAGCCACACCATTTATATTTTTTACAGGTTATATGGCACTATGATACTTGGTTTACAAGTTGATGATGCACATGCACATATGCAGGTGGATAATGTTATTTTAAAAATTATAATTTTGTGTGGTTGTTAAACCTAAGAAGTAGAATTTCAGGCTAGATCATTTTTCATGAATCATACCTAGGGAAAATGCTATCAATATTGAGGATGACATGCCTAATGTGATATTATATCAAATTTAGTACATTCCTAAGGATTTATTCAAGATCCTAACTTTTCTCATATTGAGCATTTATTGTAAACATATGATCACCAAGGAAAATAATAAGTTGATGATTTGTGTTACTCCCTACCAACTCATTGCTAGATAAATTTAAAATATGGGAGCAATGAAGTCTTGTGAAAGTGTGTCTTGAATAATGAAGTCCCAATGGTTCCATGTGAAGGGCATGAAGGGGTTATAGGTGAGGCCATCATGCACAATTTTATTTTTTGTCCTTGGTGGCCTACTTTGTTCAAATATGAAATATAATATTTACAAAAGTGTGATGTGTGTTAGTGCATTGATAAACCTGATTGAAGAGATAAAATACCATTAATCTATATTAAAATAAAAGAACCATTAGAGAAGTGGGAAATTGATTTTTTTGAGCCAATATCTCCTGTTAGGTGATGGATTAGTGTGAGGTACATTATCACCACTAAAAAATATCTTACATGGTGGGCAGAGGTAACACAAATAATAAATTGTGTAGTAGATTCAATAACATGATTCTTGTGGGAAAACATTATTAGGAGTTATGGATTCTCATTTAACCTAACCAATGATTAAATCACACATTTCTAGAATGAGATGGTGCACATTATATTATATAAATTCATGGTGGAACATCACAAGACTACCCCTTACCATCCCTAGGCAAATGGAATAGTGAATGCATTTAAAAATGTTTTAAGAACAACCTTGACCAATACTTGTGATGTAGGATGCAAGGAATGGGTTGATTGAGTCTTTAAATTTCCATGGGAATATCACACAACATAAAAATTTTTAAACAAGTTCACACCATTTCAATTAGCGGTTAGAATGAAGGTTATTTACTAATGGATTTAGTAGTGTCTTCTTAGTGCATTACATGCATTGGCTAGGTGGACAATCAAAAGTCAACTAATATGCATCTAAATGAACTCATGAAAGTAGACAAAAAACATGTCATATCCCATTGGAGTAAAGGTGTTGCAAACTATAGATAAAAATATTAACATGATAACAATGTCAAAAGGAAAAATCTTATGAAAGGCTATACCACTCCTCTTGAATGACTCCAAGTTTGCTAATCATTGAGAAAAACTCCAAATTTATTGGATGGGTCCTTATTTTATCCATCACAATTTGGAGAGTGACATCTATAAATTATGCATGTTGGACATGGAATTGATTCCTCATAATTTCAATGAGATTATACTCAGGCCCTACTAGATGATTTTTTTCCATGAGATACTCTAAAATAAGACAGTTTACATAGTTGTAGTTTATCATTATTTTTATTTTGTTTTAATATAGGTTTAACTCAGTTAATAAGTGCCTCATTTTATGTGCATGTAGAATCATTAATAAATCACATGACCTTTTAAAATCATTTTGGTAATTTTATTAGAGGATTTCCTTGAGATATTTATTCTAGACATCTAAGTATCCCTAAGGGAGTATTGTTGCAACATTTTTATTTATCTTGCATTGTCTAGTTTGACTACTTAGAGTTGTTATGTTTATGTTCTAGTTGTAAGAGGATTATTATTATATTTTTTCATGCCATTTTTTAATGTGCTAATGAGTTAATACATGTTCACTCTCTCCTTTTATACCTAGTTTTGGGTCAACATTATAAAATAAACACCAATCTTGACCAGTTTGTTTACAAATGCAAACACATGTTTGTATTTGGTGCTAGAGGACCATGCACACATTTTATTTTGGGGTGAGAGAAGGATAAAATTATAAATGGTAGGTGGATGTATGTTAATTAATTATATATGGATATGAGATATCTATGGTGCAGGGAGTGCGAAGCAAAAGGTATATATGTTATGCCTAGGAATTCAAGAAAATGGAAGAAGGTGTAGGTCACACCTAAATGGGATCATAAAAAGTGACATAAATGGTAATTAATATACCAATGGTGATTACACCAACCATTAGGCACTCACAATATATGTGAACATGCAAAAGTGGCATTAATGGCTACCTAACTAAACAACATGCACCATTAGAGAGATTGAAATTTTGATGGGTGATATAATTTAATATGTCTAAGTCATTTTCAAAATTATCACTTTCAAGAGATTTGAGTGCCCACAAATCAAAAAGCTAGCATAATAACTAAGGCAAGAAAATTCATGCTAATGTTAGATAAATTAAGATCTTTTGAGCCCAAAAATTAGGAATGCAAAGCATTGTGCAACATTTATGAGTAAAATTTGAGCAGACGGAGTAGAAAAAACGTAGAATAAAAAGAATTGTAGGTCACATAAGTGGATGCCACCATTAAAATTACTCTAAATCTCATATATGAGTCAGAAATTAGTGTCACAAGGGGTATACTTATAACAACACAACTAGATTAGGGGATTTGGTAGAGTCAATCACTAAAAGATTTACCATTTTGGGTTTATAACCACAATGTTAAATAAAATCAAATACAAGAGGGAATTTGGACAAAATTATTAGGTATTCACAAGTCTACACATGTATCAAGTCTACTAGGGGTTGAATCAGTGTCAATCAAAGAATTAACTCTAGTTGAAATGGAAGGAAAATATGAAGAAGTGTCATATTTTTTTTTAAAATTACAATATCTAGAGACTTTATTATTAATATAAATATGGAAATACAAGGACACAAAATGTAAAATTTAAGACTATAACCACTAGGGAGAAAAATGAAACTAACTTAAATGATTACATAATATAAAGTGGAAGGGTTTTATAAATGGAACTATCAAGTTGGAATTAAATAAAATTGAGGTATTAAATTTTTTTAACATACTCTATATTTGATGGAACCATCAAGTTAGAATTAAATAAAATTGAGGTATTAAATTTTTTCAACATACCCTATTTCAACAAAGCAAAAAACTTAGTACGATTTCTATTATCTCACATCCACAAAGAAATATTTTAATTTTCAAGGTCTAAAATGAAGCTCTCCCTAAGATGCATCAATAATTCAACATTATTTCCATGTTTCAACAAAGATATCAAATTTTCCTTGGCCAAAACTATTTAATTGTAAAAATTTTCAAAACTACTGAAGTATAAAAAGAGAAATTCCACTTAACAATTAAGAGGATTGAGGATCACACCACGCAAGTAGCTACAAGATTAGTCAACACAAAAATAAAAGGATATTGAAGGTGGGACAACATCAATAATAAATTACTTTATATCACATATATAATAGGTGAAGATGAGGCACAATTAAATATTTAAAAATTTATTTTTTATTCAATCATTAAGAGCACAAAAAAATACATCACACTAATGATAATTTTATATGGGTGAAATGTTGACTATTTTTCAAAAACCCAATGCATCAAATTAAATTAAAAAAATGCCAACCATATCCATTAATGGGATAAAGAGTCAACAAGTGAAATGGATAAAAGGAAAAAGAAGAGGGAAAAAATGGCATCAAAATCAAATGAGGAAGGCTCTAAGCACATACACTCAAATTAAGAAGATAATGTGCTACTAGAAAATAATAAGTTGTGCATCCACTTAAAAAAACCATCCATGAGAAGGCACCATCACTACCTCAATAATATTCACCAACCAATCTACCCACACCACTTTTATTTCCATATAAATAGTTTTCACCTTTACCTTCAACTCAAAAAGGGGATACACAAACTTCACCAACACTAGAGATCATCGTGCCTTCAATAAAAGACAATAACCCAAAGACAACAAGAGAAAAATAACCTAAATACAACCCACTAGAAAATGATGTGAATATATAAGCTGGGAAGGAATAAACAAAGGAGAATACCATGATCACAAAAATTATGGAGGAATGATGAATTTGAGGGTTAAGGCAACCTGTAAGAACAAGATGAAATGGTGGAAGTAATACCTAAACAAGGGGGAAATGATGAGGAAAAGCGATACAAAGAGAAAGTGGAATTTAGCACAAGGGCCAATCGATTATAAATTAAGATTGAAAATGGTGAAGCACAAACAAATAGTAATTAGGAAATCCTTGATATTGAGATTATGAATGAAGAAGGACTTGAGGTAGGTACAAATAAATCTAACAATCCAAAAAATGCACTCTCCACTTCCCACTCATAAAAATATGAATATTCAGCTAAAGAAAGCTTAGATGATGAGGACATGATAATCATAGAGAGGATTCAAAGAAAAGTGGAAGATAAGGATATCTACGTATAGAACACTATAAATGGGGAAAAATCGACTGTGTAAATCCATAGGTGGATATATTGTGTCTTTGATACACATTTAGATGAGCCTATGTTTGAAGTCCCCTTTAGATCTATTAAATAATAGGATATAGTTACTATCAAAGATGAATAAGAAATAGTGCATATTGATCCAAATAATCTCAATGAATTTGAAGTTGGGAGTGCATTGGTAAAACTGGTAGGTGAGGTAACTCACAAGAATGTTACAAATATCACCATAATCAAAAGCTAAAATAAATAGAGGTAGAGAATAAATGAGTACATGAATAATAGAAAGTGATGATAATGGAATTTAAGATTTTAAGGCTTTGTGAGTGAATCATGAGAGATGAAACAAGTCTGATGGATGGGGCCAATTTAGAAGGGGTAAAATATATTTATAAATTGATCCTCATGGTGGATTGTGTATTGAAGAAGGGCAAGAATGTAGAAGAGAGTGAGTATGTCAAGAAGGAAAAGGCATAGTTTGAATTTACCAAAGAGCTATAAAACTTGTGAACATTTATTAAGATAACCTGAAATCATGGTGCTAAGGGCCACTAAACCATTCCTAATTTTTTCATGTTAGACAACAGTGATCAATGTGCAATTATTTATGGTACAAGAGAAGCAGGAGGAACTAGTAATGCAAGTGTATTAAAAAAAAAAATGAATAAAAGAAACTCCAAAAATAAAATAATTTAGAAAACAAATAGGGGAATAGTGGAAAGAGTTTGAGGATAAATTTAATGTTCTATAGTTCACAAAAAAATTGATGACAAGAATGTCGTAAGAGAAGCAATTAAAGTAAAAATTGTGGAGAGAGTATAAATTAAACTAAAGTCCATAGATCTATAAGATAAAAAATTTAAGCACAAAAAATTAGTACTATAGAAGTATTTATTTAAGTAATGCTGAAAAGATGGAGTAATTTTGAGGAAGGAATCGAAAGGGATGGGCCTAATTTTTGTTTCATTATAGAAGTAATTGAAGGGTTTCTCAAGGGTAGATAACTAGTATATTTTGGGGTGATGTGGACCCAAAATTTTGTAAATTATAGAGATGTGAAATTTTATAGAGGAGCAAAGAAGTGTGTAGATCACACACAGTTTAAGGGAGAAAGCATGGGTGCAATGGAACTTCAAGGGCAAGGAAGAATAAGTTTTATATACCCAACATAATGTGAATATAGGAAATTAAAGAATGAGGATGGGTGAAAAATATGTAACTAAAGACCCATATAAATTTAACTAAATACTAACCAAGTCATGGGTTGTGCCTTATACGACATACTAGTCGATGCAAAATAAGGAATGCAAATATTAGGGAGAACATTGCACATAACATAGAACACATAATAAGGAGTTGAAAATAAGGTTGGTGAAATTTATCCACAAGAAGGATTATTAATACAACAACCTTGAATGAATCTAGTGCATCATGGTGCAAATCTAATAAATAGTCTATTTCAAGACATTAAATGTAAATAAGTTAGAGTTACTAATTATTTAAAGTTGTTGCACATATTTAGGAGCACAATTTAATGAATTTTAACCAAAATTATGGTGTTTGAGTGCTATAAAATCCAATATTGCTTCATAATAGATATGAATAATAGAGTTAACACTATTATGTTGATAGCGTATTAAGGGAAAATAATTAGGTAATTACATGAAGAACAATATAATACTAGTTGTAATAATGGAATAGAAGAATCGCTATATAACCAAGAAAAAATTAATGATAAATACAATTTTATTATTAAAAAATTAATCTTCATCTATTTATGCAATGACTTAGATATTAATATGAATCTAATACTAATACTTGTTTATTTGTGTAATAATTTATTGTGTGGCTATGTGAGATTTATTCATCAGATCATTTATACTTTGTTATGATTTGTGTTATACCATAAAATACATATTTATGTGCGCTTTACATAACTAAATTGATTGAGACCTGGTATACTCTCCCTACACCTTGGGTGAGAGCATAAACTCTGCATGATATTCTAATATGGTTAGAGTTAGTATTTGGGATGCCCTAGTGGCACATATCTCTCTTGAGGATGAAGGTAAAATGTGCCCAACAAGGTTATATGTATTTAAAATAGGAATTTATTCTAGTTCACCACCCTACTCCTCAACTATCCAAGGGTACCTTTGTAAAATATGGAAATTAACTTCAATTTGGTCTTCTATTTTGCATTTTAATATGTTTTTCACTAAGTGTTATGCATGAACATAGTATTTGCCTCTAATAATTATCGATTCCTATATATATTATTTGTTCCTTATCAATCTCCAAAGTGAATGTTTCCATTTTAAAGAACAAGCATAGGTAAGAGGAGTTAAATATTTGAAGATAATCTTGAGTACTATTCTAAAAATACCACATTTCTAGGAAATAAAACTACATTAGCAAAAAATCAAGTTTATTATCTTCCTTTCAAGAGATGATACTAGAATATTCTTTAAATACTAAATTTGAAGAGGTGAGGCATGCCATTGAGATTATAGATTGAGTACACTCGAGATAGGTGTTTTCATAGTGATCTAAAAGAGTGTTATTACCTTATTCACAAAAAGAGATACATGATTAGTAATCATTGTTTTCACAATGTAAATGATAAAATTCAACATCTTCTCCATCATGTGGTTAAATCAATGGTTCCTCAAACAAATCTTGTTCACTAAAAATGTAAAATTGAAACAATCTATGGATGCCAACAACATTTTTTATTCTTATATTTTTTTAAACTACTATGTATGATTGGGAATTTTCTCTCGAATTATATTTATAGAGGATGTGTATTCTTCATGATGAATTTATATTTCTTCATGGAAATACCCATTATGTGTTCACCATGTGTAGTGTTTAAAAGAGATTTTAAACATTTTTATTTAATTTTATAGATAGGATCAAATAATATTATATCTCAACCATTTTTTGATTATGTATATTCCACATCAAATATTATTCTTCTATTCAAGATGAAATCTATTTCTGGATGAAAGGAAGTAATAAAGAGACAAAGTTGATTTTTGGGGCTTGGATGATTAGCATGAGGAATTAACCTTCACAATGTTTTGAAGTGTGTCACATATTCTCTCATGTTTTATTCGTATTTATTCTAAATTTGAAAAAACTAGGACAATAATTCATATATATATATATATATATATATATATATATATATATATATATATATATATATATATATATATATATATATATATATATATATAAACTTATTTTTCATCATGTTACAATCTAGGATACATCCATATTTAGGTATTGGAACTAGTTATTAGTAGGACTTTTACAACCAACACACCCCCATTTATTTTTTGAAATGGAGACCCTTTCAATGTTGAATGTATTTTTCTTAGAAACTACTTGATTATTAGAATTTAATTTGGGAAATGATTGATCTTTTATCTATACTCAATTTGAAGTCAATGTATTAGTCAAGATTTTCACTTCATTCATTTGACTTCTAATGTTGTGTTTAAGTGCTATGGATGCAGGACTCATATACTTTATTTGAGTGACTTGATACATTAAGTTACACCATACTTTGGGAACTTTATTTATTAAATTCCATTTAAAATATTTAATTTGGGTTTATCTTTTTGGTATGCATATTTTTTCTTATTTGAATTTAATTGCACTTAGTCACATGGCATCAAAATTGAATTGGTCCATTAGGAAGTTCAAACTCAGGAGATAGTTCCATGTGTCATATTTTTTTTAACATTAACATCACACATAGTACTCTTTAAAACTTCCAAATTCATGTATAATACAAATGCTAGCCACATATATAGTCACATTATGTAAGCTCAAAGTTATCATATTCACAGTTGAAAATTACTTATTATGAAGGTCTAAATCAATCAGATCATGCCAAGTGTTATTATTTTATTCAATTTTAGCCTTGTAATCTATTAATTAGAATAATTTAAATGAAGGGATATAGTTTATGAGAATGTAAACCTATCATATTCCACCACATGCCATGACCTCATGTCATTACAACACAAAGCTATAGTGTGGGAATGTGATCCTATCCTACATTTTCAATTGTCATAGTATAGTTTAAAATAAATTCACAATGGATTTTACTATTCACACCTTTGCGAGCTAAGACCCAATAGGCAAGTGACAGTAGGCATCATCAAGTTTATTTATAGGAAAATAAAATTTGTATGCAAACACTCAAAGAAGGCTATGACTATGTGATATGAAGACACATGGCACAAAAATAATAAGAAAGAGATAGGACAACATCCATGTCAAATTTGAAATATCCAAGGATGTGACTCAAATTTGAAGTATCCAAGGATGTGACTCAACATAATAAATAAAATTACAAAGGGGTAACATTTGTATTATAACACTAACTAACCATCTCAATAACCCCATTTAAGTGTGAAACAAAGACACATCCTATTAGACTTCCCCACAAACAATAAGAGTTTAAGAGAAAATTTCAAACAATATGAGATGTAAATGTTCCATTTAATTCCATTAAAACACATAAGAGAAGGGAATTTTCAAAGAATTTAAAGATATATGTGTTGATTGAGAGACTTGATACATTGAGTTATTCCATACTTTATGATAAAAAATAGAGATGCTTTGTTGGGAATTTACTCTAACAAATTTATTTATTAAATTCCATTTGAAACATTTAATTTGGGTTTATATTTGTGGTATGAAGATCCACACTTGTTTTCATTTAATTACACTTGATTGCATGGCATCACAATTGACTTGATCCATTAGGAAGTTCAAACTTAGGAACTCATTCCATGTATCACATTTTTATAACATTCCCATCATAAACAATATTATTTAAATATTTTGAATTCAAGCATATTCCATGTGTCAGCCACACATCCAATAACATTATGTAATCATAAGTTTGTCACATTAAAACTTGGAATTTACTTATTACAAAGGTTTTAATAAATTATATCATTATAAGTGTCAATATTCTATATAATCCTAGCCTCATAGTCTATTAATAATAACATTTAAAATAAAGGGTTATAGTCTATGGGAATGTAACCTTATCATTTTACACCACATGTCATGACCTTAGATCATTGTAACACAAAGCTATAGTGTGGGAGTGTGATCTTATCCTACATTTCCCCTTGTTATAATTTTAAATCATCACAACATTTTACATTCAAAATAAATGCACAATGGGTTTTACTATTCACACATTTGTTAGTTGTGACCCAATAGGTAAGTGCCACTAGTCATCATCACACTTGTTTATAAGAAATAAACATTATATTCAAACACTCCATGAAGGATAAAATCATGAGATATGAAGCCACATGGCACAAACATAATAATAAAGTGACACAAAAATATCCAATGTCAAATGTGGAATATATAATGATGTGACTCAACACAATTTTTTTTATAAAGTGGTAACATTTGTCACAGAACACTGACTAAGCATATCAATGATCCCAATGGAGTGTTAAATAAAGACACATGTATTATTATACTTTCCCATAAATAAAAAGAGTTTTAAATAAAAATTCAAGCAGTATGAGTTGGAAAGCATCCATTTAATTCCATTAAACTATATGAGGGAAGGTAATTTTTAGAGCATTTAAATTCATATGTGATGATTGAGAGACTTGATGCATTGAGTCATTCCACACTTTAGGATGAAAAACAAATAATAAGTGTTGTAAATTTATTCTAACAACTTTATTTATTAAAATCCATTTGAAATATTTAATTTGGGTTTATATTTCTAGTATGCAGATTTATGTTTATTTGCATTTAATCACACTTGATCACATGACATCATAATTGACATGGTCCATTAGGAAGTTAAATATTAGGAGATCCTTCCATGTGTCACATTTTCAAAACATTTAAATCACATGCAATATTCTTTAAAGCTTACAAATTCATGCATATTACACATTTCAGCCATGCATCTGGTCACATTATGTAATCTCAAGATTATCACATTCACACTTGGAAATTTATTATTGTGAATGCATGAATCAATCAAATCATGCCAACTGTCAATATGCAATTCAATTTTATCCTCAAATTCTATTAATAATAGCATTTTTAATAAATCATTATAGTTTAAAATAATGAAACCCTACAATTCGCCACCACATGTCATGACCTTGCATTATTATAACACAAAGCCATAATGTGGGAGTGCAATCCTATCCTATGCTTTCACTTGTCATAATTTTATAGCTTCACAATATTGTATAGTTTAAAATAAATACATAATGGTTTTTACTATCCATGCCTTTGTGAGCTATGACCCAATAGTAAAGTGCCACTAGTCATCATTACACTTGTTTGTAGGAAACTAAACTTTGTTTTTAGACACTCAAGGAAGGATACAATTATGCGATATGAAGCCAATAACACAAACATAATAAGAAATCAACATGACATCATATGATGTTAGTTACATAATATCTAAGGATTTGACTCAATACAATAAATAAAAGTAAAAAGGGGTAAAATTTGTCACAACATGCTCATTAAGCATCTTAGCAACCCCACTAGAGTGTGAAACAAATACGTGTGTCTTATTAGACTTCCCTAAAAATAAAAAGAGTTTAAAATAAAAATTCAAATAGTATAAGATAGAGTTAATTTAATTCCATTAAACCACATGAGGGAAGGGAATTGTCTAAACATTCAAAGCCAACAAGATGTGATTTCATAGCCAAAATCATTCAAAGTAACTACGTGAAATTATAATGCTTTTTTTTCCTCAATTATCATCCCCTAAAATTTTTTATTGAACTTATATCATGCATTTGAGAAAACAAATTAGAATTATCATTATTATAAATAAATTCAAATTCACTATACAAACCAACACTAAATATCTTTGTTCATTTTTTACAAGCCATATTTTCATAGAAACAACATTTGATTTTAAACAATTTTGTATCGAATTGAGGCACTATAGTTTCATCTTTGATGAAATGGAGAATCATGAGGACAAAATTGAAAATGATAATCTACCCTTAACTCTGGGCTATGGCACATAAGTGAGTCCCACTTGGTGGTCAAGTGCATCCAAATGCAAAAAAAAAGATTGGGGTTTGAACGAATGGGTTAGAGTGAAGGGGGTTCAAATGAACCTCCTTAGAATGAACCCCCTTTGAATGAAGGGGCTCAAAGGTTTTTGAGTAATTTTTGATTAATTTTAATGAAACGATCAATGAAATGACTTATTCAGGGGGGTTTGAATGAAGGGGGTTCATTCAAACCCCCTTTGTTATAACCCCCTTTGTTTGAACTCCATGTGGCATCAAATCCTCACCCATTGAAGTGGAAAGCTACTATTATCCTAAAATTGCCACTTTGGATGCCATGTATTGGGATGAAAAAATAAAATAAATATACTTGGCTCTATATATAAATAAGTGTTTTTATGAGCTTTCTAATAATATGATTTTTTATAAAATTTAATAATAATAAATATTTATTTTGATTTATTTAGTAAAATATACTTATTTATAAAATGAAGTACCATATGTTTGAGGCATTGGGGAAAATAGCAGACTATGGCCAATTTTTTTTTAAAATATCAATGCACTCGACTTTAATGTCCTTATTCTAATGGTGAAAAAATTAGTCTATTTAGACATACACACACACACACACACACATATATCATGAGGATAAGACAAGCATTGATATTCCTTGCCTTGATCATTAAAAAATAATCTTGCACTATGTCCATGTTTCTAAGACCTCTTCACAAAAAATATTGAGAAAATATTATGTTTTGACAAAATTATGAGGAGAAATCAAGTACTCAATGAAACTTTTTGTACACAAAACATACACACTGTGAATTTAGGTATTAATTTTTTTTTATTTTTTTTTCATAAAAATAATAAATGTAATCTACACTTAAAATTAAACATTTCATTAGTTTACATTGTTTTCACATTTTATACGGTTAAGCCACTATTGTTTATACAAATTGAAAAATGTTCACATTTTCATTTTTTGTTGACCCCTTTGTACCAAAAAGTGGGACACGGTATTATGCTTCAACCCCTCTATGATAATATTCCTCAGACATTATTTCCATTAAAACAACTGGCCTACACAGTGCAATAGGGAAAACCTGAGATATATCTTTGTGTAGACCTAATTTATAATGTATTCTACACTACATCCTGTAATAATGATATAGTGCACTCATTAAAAAATAAAAATCTAGTTTCATATATTTTTAGTGTTACTTATGAGGGATAATATGAACTACCCAAGCTTGATATAGTTTAAAATCAAGCAGTAGCCCTAGAATGGCTGAAAAATAATGATGTTAGGAAAGTCCATGGGGATTAGGCTAATGACCTAAATCACTTTATTTTAAAATAAGAGAGTAACACCATTCTTATTATAAAATTTAGACAAGATGTTTGGATCAAAATGGATTTGATGAATAGACTGTTTAGAGCTACTGATATAACATACGTAAATTAAATGTGGATACCCTTGCTAGTGATGATAATAAATGATATAGAAATACCTGCCTTGGGAGAGATTACTTTTTATAGTTTAACATGATAGATTTTGGGTGTCAAGAAGAAGGGTAATTATTATATGTTATCATATTTAATAGATTCAATCTATTCAATAGTGGATTTTCCAAACATTCATGTATGTACTCATGATTCTAGAGGACTAGTGCACTCACCTTTCTCAATGTTATATATTCATAAATTCAGGTAGAATATTCATATTATTTCTAATCTATTCTATCCACACATTTACATGGATATCAATGAAAATCATGTGCCCAAATTATAAAAATAAATAAAGAGGTCATTGGTAACTCTCAATTCTTATTGGTGTTACCCAGATTGAACCATAATCATATTTGAGGGCATATTAGAAGATCCATTAACATTGCCTAAATTTATCCCATATAAATTTATAGAACAATAAATTGCACATAAAATCCTTCATGGAGTAAATGGTACTTACAAAATAAGAAAATAGGCTCGTGTGCATCCTTTGTCTCTCATAATTGGAAGGTCTTATTTTAATTATGTCCATCACTAAATTTTTTTATAGCCCATAGGTTCTCATTTTCACTCAAAACTTAGACATTAGTATCTTAAGGGCATCATGGCTATACATTTAAGGTCCTTGAGAGTAAAATTTCAAGTGGTGTACCACCATGTGCCTGACACATTAGATCTGGTATTTATCAATACCCAAGATGAAGAGGAGGTTTCAAGAAACATGCAAGTTGTTGTAGTCATAATGGAGACTGCCAAACTTGTTTAGTTTGGAGGTGTAGAGGAAAGACCAAAATCACCATAGCATGAACAATACTCTCTTTATAATGACTTACACATAAGAAAGAGAAGAATATAGGGTATTCCTCCTATATGTTTCTCAAAGAGCATCTTTTCCACCTTAGGTAATATAGTCACCACCTCCTTATCCTACAATTCAAACACATATTATTTAAGAGCCTGCTAAATAATAAGAGTAAACTCTAGAGGGAACTACAAAACAACATGTTCATATAGCCTATAAAACCCATATGAGTTATCATAAGCATGATGTTTATCCCCATTCTCCTACCATGTCAAACCCAAAAAATGTACCACATGATTTCCCTGATCCTACTCAAGTGTAAGAAGAACACAATTTTGAAACTATAGTCCCTACAAGGGATGTTCAAATCATAAAATTTTACACAAGGTACATCACTCCTAAATATACCACCCAAGGTGCCCATGTTCCTATAGTTGTGCCTTATGTTACACAAGATCTTAGTGCCAATGTTATTTATTCTATTTCAAGATTTGAAATGTTAAGTGTGAAGTCACTATTCATGAGTCACTATTCAATCATTATTAATGTGATGAGGTGGTAGTGGTGAGCTAGAAATGAATCTACAGGTGATGTGGTAAGTGATGTAGGTGATGATACAAAAAGGTGATGTGGCTTCTTGATGATGTGGTGTGTCCCATAGAGGATCTCCCTTGTGATCATGTGCATGTGAATGGAGTGGGGTGTAGTACCCCACTAAGGGATAAGATTTTGTCATTATTAGTTCACATGTTATTGTCTTTTGGTGAGAATAATACAAGGTAAGATATGGTGTGTATATCTTAGGTGGATTCATGATTTGGCATGTTGAAGAAGTCAAAAATGTGTTGGGACATTTTTTGAAAGTTTGTGTGCACATGAGATGGTGGGGGACATTATTTACTATTCCTGATTGAAGGCACATGTGAAGTGGGGCGTAATATTTTGGATGCACATAGATTAAATCAAGGGGAATCTTGAAGATGCCATTTAATTTTAACCCTTGCACATGGGTCAAGCAAGCCACTTGTGATTACTTTGGCCCACATGGAGATGGGACGCATTTTTCTCCCCTCCTCTTAGGTTTTATCTCACTCTTCTCTCTCTCTCTCATGTAAATGATATAAAGTACATATCTATCTTTTTATTTGGTAATGAAATAAGGTAAGATGTAAGGAATGAATTATTTCATTCATTATATTCTCCTTGTAAGCCTTACAAAAGAATTAAAGACTTGTGAAGTCTTAGTATGAAAAACTTTGTAGAGAGCTTGTGTAAGCTTGGTGTTAGTTTACAAAGGTGATAGGTGTTAAGATTTGTTAAATATTTTTATGTACAATCTTGGTAGAGATCTTATGTCAAGATTAGTTGAGATCTTGAGAGTACGCTTGGTTGTTAGCTTACAAAGTTACAAGAAGTGGTGAAGACTAGTGAAGTCTTTGGTTGCAAGCTTGGTGGAAAGCTTGTGTGAAATCATGGTCATAAGCTTATGAGAATATTGGGTGAAAGTTTTGGTTGTAAGCTTGGTTTTAGCTTAAAAATGTGCATATAATAAATGATATGAGAGAAAGGAGAGAGAGCTGTGATAGGGTGTTGTCATAGGTGTTTCTCCCTATTGATATTGGTAATAAAAGGTTGAGCAAAATTTCTCTGGTGGATGTAGCCCATTGGGTGAACCACATTATATTGGTGTCTCTTTTGTGTATGCTTTTATTTATTGTTCAATTTTTTATTTACATTTTACATAGCTTCTCTCCTTTTGAAATTTATGAGGATATTTTTGTATTGTATATCCTAATAATTGATATCAAATCTTTGGTTAAGAAGCTAATATTTGGTATTAGAACAAAAGTTGTGTTTACTGAAGTGCAAATTATAGGAATATAAGGATTTTAGCTTTAGTGGGAGTTATGGTAGAGGAAAATAAATCAAAGGTAGATAATTTATATGGAGAGAACTTTAGATTGAATATACAGAATGAGGTGGTTGCACAAGTGAATCCAATTTTTTGTTCAACTTCAGTGGGCCCTCATGGATGAAGATATGTGTGAGGAATTTGTTCAGTGGATACAGTATCATAGAAGTAAAGAGGCATAGTGGATTATATATGGTAGCAAGGAATAATGCATATTAAGTGACCTAAATTTACATGGAAGTCAAAGGTTATGTGTTGGGACATGCAATAGAATAAGATGAATCTTGGTTATAGGTCTGAAAACTTGGTAGGTACATTGATGCATTGAGTAATACATCTTCCCAAGATATTTTGATAGGTTAAATTGTGCCATGTTGATCATGATGGTTGAATTAGTTGGAAAGAATATAATTTTGTGTATATTGACTTCAAATGGGAGAATTGTTAAGTGTGAAGTCACAATTCACAAATCACTATTCGTGAGTTGTTATTCGCAATCACTATTCATGTGATGAGTTAATATTGTTGAGCTGGAAATAAATTTACAAGTGATGTGGTTAGTGATGATTTAGGAATATTATGTGGCTTTTTGATGATGTGGCATGGCCCATAGAGGATCTCCCATGTGATCATGTGCATGTGAATGAAGTGGGGCATAATACCCCACTAAGGGAAAAACTTTTATCATTATTAGTTCACATGTTTTTGTCTTTTGGTGAGAATAATACAAGGTAATATATGGGGCATGTATCTTAGGTGGATTCATGATCTGGCATGTGGGATAAGTCAAAAAAGTGTTGGGACATATTTTGGAAGCTTGTGTGCACATGGGATAGTGGGGGACATTGTTTAATATTCCTGATTAAAGTCACATGTGAAGTGGGGTCTAGTATTTTATATGCACATGGAGGAATCTAAGGGCATAATTAATATGTCATTTAATTTTGAACCTTTCACATGGGTCAAGCATGCCACTTGTGATTACTTTGGCCCAAATGGATATAGGGCACATTTTTCTCCCTTCTTCTTAGTTTATCTCTCACTCTTCTCTCTCTCATGTAAATTCTATAAAGCATATCTACATTTTTATTTGTTAAGGAAATAAGTTAAAATATAAATAATTAATTCTTTCATTCATTATATTTTCCTTGTAAGCCTTACAAAGGCTTACCCTTAAAAACTTGTGAAGTTTTAGTATGCAAAGCTTGGTAGAAAGCTTGTGGTAAGATTGGTGTTATCTTAAAAAGGTGCAAGGTGTTAAGACTTGTTTAATTATTTTGTGTGCAAGCTTGGTAGAGATATTGAGTCAAGCTTGGTTGATAGCTTAGGAGTAAGCTTGGTTGTTAGCTTACAAAGTTGCAAGGAGAGGTGAAGACTAGTGAAGTCTTTGGTTACAAGTTTGGAGGAAAGTTTATGTGCAATCTTGGTTATAAGCTTGTTGGAATCTTGGGTGAAAGTTTTGGTTGTAATATTTGTTGTAGCTTACAAAGGTGCATATAAGAAAGGAGAGGAGAGAAAATAGAGAGAGTTGTGATACTGGTAATAAAAGGCTGAGAAAATTTTCTCTAGTGGATGTAGCCCATTGGGTGAACCACATTATATTGGTGTCTCCTTTTGCATGGTTTGATTTTTTATAAAATTTGTTTATTTCCATTTTATATATATTCTCTCCTTTTAAAATTTATGAGGATATTTTTTCATTGTATATCCTAACATGAAATGGATATGCCTCAATTGAATAGATGAGTCTCTCTCCAAAACTCATCAATAGTCCTCCAAGAGAAACCCTTGGTGTCCTTAGACTCAAGTGTACTTTGTGGTATCTCAAGTTTAAGACCCTATTTCATATGCACCACCTATTAAACAAAACTAATCCCTCACTTTTCCTACTATCATGCATGCCATTTATTCCATAGTGACAAATACAACTACATTGAATAAGTAAGTACCTCTACAAGAGAAACCTATATCATCCCAACACATATTATTTTTAAAAGACACATTAACAACTATGATCCATATTAACATAACTCCATATTCCAAGGTCATAGTCATGATAGGTTTATCCAACATTATCCACATGTCCACTTCCAAGCCCATAAGGCTATTAGAATGGAAAAATAGGCGTAGGCTAACTAGAGGCTATTAGAGATAAAATAAAAGTAGTGGTATTAGAAGGTGGTGTGAGACATTCATCCATGCCATTATCCTTAACATTTTCATATCAACAACTGCTCCACATAGTCCTTCTCCTACCATTCAAACCACTCCACCATCCCCATACAATACCTTTTTGATGGTTGATCCCATAAATTTATGTCATTTTTGAAATATCCCCCATATCCATCACCTTATACTATGTATTACCTTTATTTTATTTCTATAAGGAAGAATTGGATACAAAAGATGAAAATTTCCAAGTTACAAAGGAAATACTTAGTGATAATTGATAAGTTCGAGGTTACAATGTAGTTTGAGAAAGACACGAACTCAATGAAGAGGGTCATAATAAGAAATATTACACATGCCTCCAAAATAATCATCTGTGAGACTAAAGAACAAATTTTCACCTTGATCAAGAAAAGAAAAACTAGACTAGGTGAAAAAATTAAACTTGAAAAAATACCTTGAATCTGTCATTGTTGCTACAAGAGACATGAACAAGAAGGTTGTTTAGGGACTAAATAAGAAAGTGCGAATATTAGAAACACAAACCAAAGATTAGTTCTTGGCAATGTTATTATGGATGTTAAAAAAACATTGGAGTCTTTATACAAATAATTGGTCAATATTACTGAGGTTAAGAGTAAGAATAATTTTTTAGGCAATAGGTCAAGTTATATCAAGATAAAGTTGTGCAATTGGAGGCTAGATTGGCTACTCTCACTATGTTAGTTAATCAAGACTTATGTCCTCATATTGAAATAATGTCTTTGGTGGACATTAATTTAGTTTAGACTTGGGCAACCAACATTATAAAGTACATTAATGAATTGGATAATCAAATGCATGTAGTGCTTAATAATATCAACAATGTTATAGATAGAGTTTTTAATATATTTAAGGAAGCTCACATACATGTAGTTTTGATTCCAAATGTGTAGTTGGTCCCCCACACTCACTTCATTTCTCAAATAATACTCTTCATGGCAATTTTTAAACAAACTATTACACATGAAAATGAAGGAGGATGCAATGAAGTGATTGATTTAGTCATATATGCAAAGGAGAGGGTAGGAAGAGATACTAAAATCAAATAAGTTTTACATAATCCACTTGCAAATTATAATGTATTACTAAGAAAATAAAAAGTGCTCTTCAGACCAATATTATGGATACAGTTAGAATAGAAAATTAGTTTGTATAAGTGGTAGTCATTATTAGAAGCCAACATGTAGGTCCATCTATAACTTCTAGTCATATTTCCTCAACGTCTCCTAAAACCACTCAAGCACTGATTCAACCATTTTTATCAAGAGAAATCTATGATAAATGTAATTGTCTAATTATAGTTGAGTGATAGTGTAATTATAATTGTGTGACTTTTGTTCATTACATGTACTCTATTTTTATCATGGCATTGCCATCAATAACCCATTTATACTTTTTAATTCACCTCCCAAAATGAGAAATATTTTTTAGTATCAATACAAGTTTCATAATTCATAAGAAAGTCCATGAGCTTCTTTTGTTTTTCTTTTTCTCAATTTACGTTTGCATGAATAGTTCTAGTTTTGTTTATTTATGAGATTAATGTGCGCTTATTATTTACAAAACTTATATTAAGTTCATAACTATTGTAATTATTCTATTTGTATATATCTTAATTTAATTATGATTTGTGATTAAATGTGCATAATAGTAATTTATTGTAGTTCAATATCCTTCTAGGTCAAACCTATAATGTTTCTCTTTCAAATAATCTCCTTTGGCTCTTTGTTGTGTCTATTTTACTTTGATTTTCTTACTAAAACATGGTATATTTAGTTTAATTGCATTCTTAATCTCATTAAACTAATTTTATTGAAAGATATAATTCTTGTTAATATAGAACAACTTTCTTTTCTACCCTACCTAACCCTCTTTTATTCAATTTTTTTAAGTAGATCCATACTACCTTAGTTAAAACACATATGTGAATAATTTCATCATATATTTATAAAGTTTCAATTAGTCCTAGAGTAGAGTAGCCTCTCAGATGTTATAAATCGTATAAAGTGTCCAACTTTTATTCCACCATGTGGTTATTATAAAACAAAGATACTTGCAACTCATGTCTTGGAGTGGGTAACCACTAATCTTAAAATGAGATGGATTTATCCCCTATCCTGTTGGAGTGGGTCATAAGCCTACATCAACAAGGCTCAATGAGGGTTTTAATAAAAAATGTCATAGAAAATATTTCTTCAGCAACTCCTAGGATATCACATGACATAATGAAATAAAAATGTGACATTTACATTTTGAAAAAATTCTTTAGAAAATTTTAGGAATTTATTTCTTGACCTTGGAGGTAATGTAGAGTATTGAGACAAGTACAAAGGCCAAAATAAGTTTCCCCATAGTATGGGGAGAATAATAGTGTTGGTTCAACTAATTGCACTTCTTCATCTAAATGATGAAGGCACTAGTATCTCATTTCATTAGAGTTTAAAAAAACCATTTGAGGGAGGTTCCTTGAAATTTATTGAAATCAAATGCACAAGGAACTTTGATCCCTAAAAGAGTTACCAAAAAATGTTCAAAATTTTTTATGACATTGTGCTTTCTTTTGTTGTTTCCCAGACTAACCTAATAGGTAGCAGCATAAAGTTCACAACATTGAATAAATAACCTTGTGATGGGTGATTTTTCTCTAAATTTGAGAGGGAAAACTCCATCATATGATGGGGTATTTTGGGGGTTTTGGACTAATTTTAACTTGAAATTACAAAAGGGAAGAAAAATTGGAAATTGGAAATATTGAATTGAAGAAATAATGGGAGCAAATATAAGGGAGAGTGGGAGACACATAGTAGAATAGATGCATAATACCACTTGGATCATTCTAGTTTTAAATTAAATGGATTGGAATCTTTTTCATAATGAATGAATGGAAATACAAAGAAACTAGTTTAAGGAGTGCTATAATGGTTATCTGGGAGCACAAAGTCCTCTTTGGAATTTTGATGTATGTGAATATTCAAATCCTTTTCACCAAGGTTCACATTAAAAAGTTTTTGAAGTTTAGATTTTAAAATACAATAAATAAAGTATAGAGTTTTAAAAATTATATGTGCATGAACAATAATTCATTATTCAATAAACTAAGAACATTAAAAATCAACAAGAAAAAAAATTTCTTATACCATTACTTGTATTGTATTCATAGAATCTTGTAAAATAACCATCTATGCACTAAGTTGCAACAACCCACTCCTTGGGATCAAAGAAAATAATATACCTAATCCTTTGAAAATTAATTCATATATACATATATACTCCTTCAAGGTGGTTGATAAACTAACTTTTAACTTGACTCAACCTAAGACCAAAGCCCTTCCTTAACTTGAGTTTTCCCATTTTTATTATTCTTTATTTGGGCATTCTTTTCAAAAGGCTTTACATGACAACAATGTTAAATTTATTTTTGCGTCCCCTTACATGACCATATGATTTTGTATTTGAAAAATACTAACTAATTAAATGTATTTTACAAAGTCACTTCAGACCCACATTGCTACCCACTTTAATGCATTTCATTATTTCACTTTTGGGAGTTTTTCACATAGGGATATTTTATAAATGAAAAAAAAATAATGAGTTTAGTATGAAAATAACTCAATATAGAAAAGATAAATATGATATAATACTTAGAATCCATTAAGCATTCAATTTTTATTAATAATATTTTCTCTTATAACTTATCGTAGATGCCAACGTGCTCTTTCATGGAAAATAAAATTTAAGACACATTTGAGAATAATATACCAGTCTTATATAAGTAGATTATACGAGGAAAACTCAATGAATGGGACCCACCAAGATTTTTACATTAGGTGGTATAATGTCACTTTGTAACCTCCAAATATATATAACTCAATTTTAACATATAAATCAAATAAAATTTACATTGAATTAACTTGGTGTTCATTGCTTGATATTGACATTGATTTTGTGATTTTATCCTTTGGGATTCAACTCAAATTAATAAATTTTAGCTCTTAGATGTTTGATTTTGTCTTTAATTACACATTGACATTGGATCAACTAACATTTATATTTGTCTTAATGCTTAAACCCACATTTATGTTAAATAAGTGCTAAATATAAACAAGCATTGGATAGAACAAGCATTGAATTGAACTAACACCAAATATAATGAGAACCAAATGAATGATCACCAAATCCTACTAATGCCAAAATACAATTGATGCCAAAATTTTTAAATTGGCATTGATTTTCATGTTGTCTCATCCATAAGCATAAATACTTGATAACATTAATCAATGATTTTGTGATTAATTTTTACAAACTCATTGATTCAGGAGCATCCAAGGGTTCATGTTATATTGCATCAACCAAAAATAGAGTGCTTGTCTATTTGTGTAATTTATTTTTTTTGTTTTTTGTTTCCTATTTGGTTTTAACATGAATAAGTTATTATTTGTAATCACCAGTGTTCAAACACATCAATGGTATCAAGGAAATAGAGGAATTTAAGTTTATCTTGGTATAGTTTAGAAGTTATTGTAGCTCCAATAATCCAAACAGAGCCAAGAAAATTTGTCAAGGGTGTATATAGGGTACTAATAAAACACCTACTATGCTCAAGGGAACTATGGATACTAGAGATCTATAGAGGCTATTTGGTTTGTCATCTTGCACCAAGATATAGATAGAATTATAAACTGGGTTAGGATTAAGACAGTTGAGTGCACAAAGGATATAAATATATCTAATAGGTATAAACAAATAATATAAAGTATTTAATGGGGAGGATTCAATGATTAAATAATGATAAAGTAAAATAATTGAGCAAAAGAGCATTATCAATCAATAAATGTGTTTCATAATCATGTAACTCTAGTAATTAAAAGACAATTTTGGAATGGAAATTATGTTTTCAATAATGATAGAGAGGTAGAGACAGTATGCACTTTTATAAACCTAAGTTAATATCTTTTCTCAAATAAAACTATCTCTAGCATGTGATATGTAACTTAGCAAAGGGAATGTCATTTTAAGCAAGTAAACTAAGGTATTTGTACAAGAGAGCATCTACCAAGTAGTAAAATAATTTAGAATCAAGAAATCCTATGAAATGAAAGACATTTTAAATAGGAAATATGTTTTCAGGTTCGAGAGGATGTATATACTTCATAATCTACTCTAAAACATGTTTAAAATGAGTTAAACTAGCATAAAAATAGTAAATTTTGCTAAATACACTAATATACAACTATGGAGTTTTACTTTGCATAACAAAGTGCCTTCATATCAAGCTTAAAGTAATATGCAAGTGTTATACCAACCAATAATCCAAGAATGAGGTAACTATGGAGGAAGACATGGTTTTGATGTAGATCAAGGTCTAAACCAGTGTCCAAATAGCAAGGGGGAGGAGAAGGAATAACTTAAAAGAGTGTATAAGCCCAATATAGGTTCAAAAAATAAGTAAAATGCAACTTGTAAAAGCTGAGAGCAAACCAAAATAGATCAAGATCAACTAGGAGTAGCAATGGAGTCACCAAGTCAGTATGCAACAATGTAGATAAACATTTATCATGATGGATGCTCCAATCACCAAGAATGAATCAAGAGAGATTTAATAAGGACATAAATATCAAATTGATCATGAAATTGAAGGAAGGATTATTTGGACTCATATAGGGCACACCAAGGTGTGAAATCACCAAAAAAGATTCATTTATGACCATTCAGGTGAGATACAAAACCCAAAAACACCTAAAAATAACTCTCTACCCAAGTTGTGGCATAATCCATAGGTTTTTGGCTAAAAAATGTGGCCTAGGCCACCATGGGATTTTAGTGGCCTCTAGGTTGTATTTTGTGAGCCTAGGAGTGATCAGAAGGTCCTTAAGAGTACAAGGAAGGATCAGAGGGGTGAAAAATAGGCTAAGGGAGCATCCAAGTATGTGAATAGTCTCAAATCATATTGATGAGGTTGATAGTCTATACTTGAGCTAATATTCAATCATAAAGAGAAATAGGGTCATGGGAAATATTATTACATATGCCCTTGAGGTATAATTAATCATTGTTTGAATAAATAAGGAGTGTTATGCAGTACATGGAAGCCATCCAAAAGTAACAAAGAGAGAGGAAAATGAAAATAGAAAACATTACCTGCACTTATCTAATAGGGATGGTGGTGAAAGAAATAATCAACACCATAATCTATGGGTACAAGTGCAAACTCTATGTAATCCAAATCCAAATCTGGCTCCAGCTTCAGTTCCTACATATAAGGGAAATAAGTGATATCAAATTTTAAAAACTATAATCACATTCACTAGAGCATCAACTCTAGTGTTTTTCTTGCAATGGATGTCGAAGATTTGGATTTCATTAAAGAAGGAGAAAAAATCATATTTTTCCTCAAAGAGCGGGAAGAACTTAAAGCTAAGGATGTTTCAAACCCTGGTGAGCTAAGACATAACTAGAGTGAGTCAAAGAATAACTACACATAACACATGCCAGGTACATAAGTGTTAGTTAAAGCACTAATAATTACATGATATTTAGTCACATTATTTATCTCATTGGTACTTTAGTAAGCTCATGACCCCATGGGCCATCAATAATCCAAGTTATAGTGATAGGTCCTTCGGTGCCTCAACTACCACCATTAGTGTAAATTACCATTAACAAGTGCACCATGGTAGGGGCTAGGGATGTAAGGCACCACTATAGGAGGACTATTTCAACACAAATAATAATAAACAAGTTACATAGGGGAGACAAGTAATGAAACTGAACCACACTGAATGGAATAAGGTAGACATCGATTATGAGATGAGGTAAGGAAGGGTGGTAAGAGGTTCATAAAAGATGAAGATAGGTTGGTGAATACCAAAATAAGTCTTGAAATAACCACAACCATGAACCTTCACACCTACAGACACCATGGTGAAAGAGGAAGAGGGAGTTAATGGGGATCGGTTGTAAGTAAATAGAGAAATTACGGACTAAAAGAAGTAAATAACTCTACTTCTATCCCAAGGTGTATCCAAAATGGATTACATAAGCCTAAAAGGCTAGGGTACCTAGGGGTATAAGATACCAGGATAGTCTGAAAATATGACTAACAAGTCTCTAGATCAAAAAATGGAGGCTATCATTGTATCTATAATAAGCTAAAACCCCTAATATGGAGGTTTCATAATCTTATTAGCAATATCAGGTGAACTCCACAAATGGAGCTTAAAAGGGTATTAAAAGGAGGTGGGAAAAAGAGTAAAAAGGGTGAAAAAGAGTCATTATCACATCATTTTCACTATTACACCACCAAAGGAGAACCAAGAGGGGCCAAAAACCCACACATAGTGTATGAGGATGCAAGAGAACACATGAGAGGTGAGTGAGATGGTCTGGGTAAACACACTAACTATCAATTATTGAAATTTTTAGTTTTATGCAGGTTTGGGAAGGCCCTATGAATGGTTTTGAATATTTTTATTAATTCAATGGATGAATCAATAAAAAAAATCTAACCAAAACGTTTGGGAGGGGACTACATATAGTTTGGGGGAAAAAAATCCAAGTAATGTCCTAGGGGAGGCATTCAAGCAAGCTTTAGGTATTGATTGGTTTCCATACCCCCATTCATGGCCTAGTTGTCTACCAAGTTGTAAAAATGGTGGCCTATCCTACTACCAGGTCACAAGTTTTTTGAAAACCTATGGCCTAGCTCTCGAGAGCTCTAATATTGCTCGATAAGGCCTAGAAAGAGGCCTTGTAGGCTAATAGAGGGGGGGAAGTGAAATAGTAGGTACATACCTATATTTAAATATATTTTCACACAATATCATCTTGATTTTACATTCAAAGCTATAAATATGAAGAAGAGTCAGAGTGTTAGAGGTATGAGGGGCATCTCAATTGGTAGAGCCACCATCATTAAGTGGTGGCCAATTGAGAGAGAATGTCCTAATGTTGACCATGGTGAGAGGTAAGAAGAGGTGGTAGGAGGCCTGTGATAGGTAAAGATTGGCCAAATAAGGCTATAAAAATTCCTTAACAACCACAACCACTAACCTAAACCACTTGTATAAACCACAATGAAGGAGAGAGGAAACCAGTAGAGGACCAACTATAAGTAAGTAGTAGTACCACTGACTAAAAGAAGTAAAAGACTTTGCTTCTACCCCAAAGTGCATCCAAGGAGGAGTGAATAAGCCAAACAACCAAAAAGACCTTCAAGGTCTGATGATAGATGCCATAAAAGAGGCAATACATTAAACATTTAAGAAGGGTGTTTTGGTAAGATTTGGGGCTTACCAAGGCACCAAAGGCCTAAGCCTAGGACTTTCCCTAGAGGAAGACCACCACTTCACATTAATAGAGGCCAAATGGTAGGGAAAATGTGGGAAGAAGGAGATAGAACATCCATATCTTGAGGTTCACTAATCATGACCCAAAACATGGGAGTTTTGGAGGTGGGGTCAATGTTGATGACTGAGAATTTTAAACTTAGAGAAGTAAGAGGATGACATCACATACAACATGTAGGCATCATATTCTTGTAAGCTCTCATCTCATTTATTAGGTTGCATGATACTACATAGATGGAATAACACTCAAGATCCAACTTAGTAACTTGAGATACCTCACTAGGAGAGGCATTAAGAGTGTCAATACCATGTTGGGATAATTGTGATGAAGAGAGAGGCTCTACATTTAGGTAAATTTCTCAAAATAGGTATCCGAAGAGTGAAGAGACAACTTGATACCTAAAAAGGAGATGTTGAAGATTGTGTAATGGGTGCAATATGAGTGAACATTGACCAATACTCATCAGGGTCAAATTTTTCACAATTGAGAAAACAAAATTTAATGATAGGAGCCTTGGGTAAAGCCATAAGGCCCTGCAAGGAAACAATTGAATCCTCATCAAAGGGATTTGTATTAGTGTAAAGCAATGCCCAAATATCTAGGTCTAACTCCAAGGTGTGAACTTCACCTTCATGTATAAATTAGACACATAAAATGTTTCCCATTTGATGGATTGCATGGTAATGGTCCAAGGATGTCCAAAAATCATGTTTAATGAGAGATCCAAATATAACACATAAAACTTGATTTTAACTATCTTGGGCCCAAACTTGACCTGAAGCTTTATGTTTCCCACAGGCACAACTATATCTTTGTTGAAACTAACATAGTTATGGTAAGAATATGAGAGATTCTTATAACTAATCATGAGCTCATTGAATACCTATAGTGGTAAAATGTTCAGTGTGGATGCCTTATCAATGATGTTTATCTTGATGCAACAATCATTAACTAAGGTCTCGATATAGAGTGTGAATCTAGCCCTTTTTTCAATAATTTAGGTGTCTAAAAATGAGGTGGGATCAAAGGAAAATGTAAGAGGATGAGGGTGATCAGGGACATTAGAATTTAACAAAACCTCCACATCATCTTATAGTGGATCCTCATGTAAGATACCAAGCTCATTAAATACTAATCCCCTTTACTCAGGGTAAAGGCAAATAAGGTCCTATATGGAGATACTAGCAGAAAGGGACTACAACTACTATATAATAGAATAAAGATGTTATCTATATTAGGGAGGGAGATTCCAACAAAATTCAATTCTAACTTTGGGGTTTCCCATTATCATAGTTGGTTTTATAGGCCCTATACTACGAGTCTCTCTAACAAGTTCAGTTGATCAACCCAAGCATGTGTTAATAAAGAACTCATACCCATTTAAGGCTATGTCGATAGCATAAAAAAAATTACTAGTCTCACACTTGGCCTCTCTTTTAGATAAGCTGAGTAAGAATAACTAGAAGTGATAGAAGAGTGAGAAGGAGACCGATAGTCCTTAGCCTTTAAATTATTCTTCTTCTTATTTGTCTTCTCTTCTTTGTCATGGTTAGGAAGAGGATCTTAGAACACATTCAACTTACAGTTAGGTTCCATAAGTGGAGATATCTAAGGAGCCAGTGAGGCCTTAGCACCATATTTTTAGGTGACACACTCCTTGTCAGAATGGCCCTTCATCTAATAAAAGTTATATAAATTTGATGCATCATAAGGATATGTTATCCTCTATTCTCCTATTTTATTTTCAATATTTTTCTTTTTAGTTGACCTCTTACTCAGAATATTGACCTTGTGGCTATCCTTTTTGTCCTTATTTTCATATGATAATCAATGACACCATTATCATTCACATTGTGGTTATGATCATGTGAGGAAGATGACTTTTGAGTTTCCATGAGTTGAATTCCTTCACACCCTTGAATACCTCAATATTTAGACACTCATTAATGAATTCATCATAAGTGGTGGGTTCATGCTTGAGGACCTCAAGGTGGACCTCCTTCCTCAATGCTTGAATGAACATGTCATAGATTTGATCATTTGAGAACCTTATCCTACATGTATGGATGGATTACTACCACCTATGCATGAATTCAAAGTTAGAATCTTCCTTGGCATGAAACATAGAGATGAGTGATTGGATGTTGAGTTTAAATGGTTGGGAGATATCAAAGTATTAGAGGAATTCATCCAAAAAGAACTAGAAACTAGAAAGAGAATTTGGTGGCAAATTTTAGAACCACATAATAGCTTCAGGTCACATGAAGTAAGTAAATAGCTTCAACATCATGGCTTCATCGTATTCCTAATATATACATGCCAACATAAATGTTTTGATATGCTCCATGGGACTAGCATGCCAAGTCCCATTGAACCTAGGTAGTTCACGGATTAGAGTAAAAAGGGGAATAACATGCACCTAAGGGGCTATAATATTCCTATAGAGATCCTCATAGACATGGTTGATAGTGGATTGGTGATGAGCTCCTTGAGTAGGACTATAGGGGTTATGATGATGTCTATGATATTAGGGGTCATTAAGACCATGGTCATGTGGGAAATGATGCTGAGGAAGACCCTGATATGGGGGATTCTCATGATGGGTATCCTCCTAATCACATAGTGGAAAAAGGACATGGGAAGGGTATCATTCTATATGGGGATGATGACATGATGTGGTATGTATAGGGGAACATTCATGATGACCTAAATCCTCATGGTGTTGGCCATGTGTGGAATGAGGAAGGTCCATCTAAGGGAGCTAATATTTAGGATAGACATCCCACAGATCTCTAGTCCATAAGTGGTGATCAAAATTAACATGTTTGTCTAAGACCCTAAAGGAAGGGCAATGAGGATGTGAAGGTTCCATAGGAGGTGGACACCGAGTCAAGTTAGGGTGTTCATGTCTCTCAATATGGCCATGAGGGTGTTCTTAATATAGAGTATCCTACCGAGAAAGAGGTGGGAGACTCACATGAGAACTACTTGAGGCACCTAAACCTGAAAGGGTGTTATCCCTATCTCTAGAGGAAGCACGTTGCCTACTCATATGAGAGGAATGATGCTCTACATTTACATGAATCCACCTATGACAATATTCAATGATTGTGTGTAAATCATCAAACCTCAATTATGTGAGGGGGTAATCTTCATCCCTCACATGTGAATACAAAATTGTGTGAATCTAAGGGGAAACATTCTTAGACAGGTAAAGCTCAGACTATTGGAAAGTTGAGTAAGACCATTGTTGTAGACTTGCCAATTTTATTCCCTACACAACATGAAAAGGTTAAGGTCACTATGTTGGGTCAAGGGAACTTCTTAGGTACTATGGTGTCTATGGAATTTCATTGCATTCTCAATCTTCTCATGAGTGATCTCAGGGATAAGACCTTGAATCCAATGGGAATGACATCCAAAGGGTGGGAGACCGACCATGGATGCAATAAAATATGAGTAATAAGGGAGACAAAAATAAAAGGAAAATGGTTGGATAACTAGTAGGGATAAGAACACAAAACTAATGCAAAATCAAATAGCCTAGAAGGGAGCCAAAACATAATAGAAAGTAAAGACTCATAGATTTCAGAAGGAAATTGGATAAGAGAGCTCTAAACAAGTTATAACTAGTGTGAGACTATATGTGAGGTCTTTCTGGATATGTTAGAATGTAGATCTAAAAATACAAAAGGAGCCAAGGGATTTTAGCAAGGGGGTATATAGGGTACCAAGAAAACACCTACTAGACTCAAGGGCACTATGGGCTACTAGAGATCTATATAGGATTTTTGGTTTCTAAGCTTGCACCAAGATATAGCTAGACTTGTAAACTAGCTTAGGATTAGTATGATTGAGTGCATAAAGGAAATAAATATCTATAATGGGTATAACCACAAAATAGAAAGTAGCTAAGGAGGAGGATTCAATGCTTCAATAATGACAAACTAAACTGTTTTAATAAAAGAGCATTACCAAGTAAGAAATGTGTTTCAAAAGCATGCAAATATAGTAATTGAAAGATGATTTAGGAAAGAAAATGATGTTTTCAAAAGTGAGAGAGAGGTATAGAGAGTATGAAATTTCATAAACCTAAGAAAATATCTTTTCTAAAAAATAACTATCTCTAGCATGTGATATTTAACTTAGCAAAGGGAGTGCCATTTTAATCAAGAAAACTAAGCTATTTGAATAAAAGAACATCTACCAAGTAGTAAAATGATTCAAAATCAATCAAGCCTATGAAATGAAATACATTACAAGAGGAAATATGTTTTTAGGTTTTATAGGATGCATAAACTTTAGAATCTACTCTAAAACAAGTTCAAAATGAGCTAAATTAGCATAAAAATAGTAACCCATAACAAATACACTAATATACATCTATGGGGTTTCACCTTGCATAAAAACATGCCCTCAGATCAAGCTCAAAGTAACGTATAGTTTTTCTACCAACCAAAAATTCAAGTATGAGGAAACTATAGAGGAAGACAAGGTTGCAATGTAGATCCAAGTCCAAAATAATTTCCAAATAAGAAGGATTAGGAGAAGCAAGAAGTTTTAAGAGCGTATGAGCCCAAACTAGGTGCACAAATTAGGTGCAATGCAAATTGTAGAAGTTGGGAGCAAACCAAAATAGAGCAGGAATAACTAGGAGTAACAATGGAGTTACCAAGTCAATATGCAGTAATGTATATAATCACCAAGAATGAATTAGGAGAGAGAGAGAGAAAAATGATCAAGAAGCTGAAGGGGGGATGATTTGGAATCATATAAGGCACACCAAGGCATGTGATCACCCAAAAGGATTTGTTTATGACTGTTAAAGTAAAAGACAAAACCCAAAAACATGTCAAAATAACTCTCTACCCAATATACAACCTAGGCCATAGGTTTTTGGCTAAAACATATAGTCTAGGCAACCATGGGGTTTTGGTGGCCTCTAGGGTCGATTCGGTGAGCCTAGTAGTGAGAAAAAGGTCCTTAAGAGTGTAATTAAGGATCAAAGGGGTCCAAAATATGTGAGGGGAGCGTTTAAGCATGTGGATAGTCTCAAATCAAATTGATGAGGTTGGTAGTTTGCACATGAGCTGATATACAATCATCAGGAGGGATATGGTCATGGGAAGTCTGATTATAATTACCTATAACAATTGTATGCATTTATGGGTTAAAATAGACTAGTTTGGGAAAATTGAAAAAACGGGCATCTAAGATCAAACGGATACAAAATATGCTAGGGGAGCGTCTAAGCATGTGGATGGTCTCAAATCAAATTGATGAGGTTGGTAGTTTGTACATGAGCTGATATACAATCATCAGGAGGGATATGGTCATGGGAAGTATTATTAGAATTACCTATAAAAATTGTATGCATTTATGGGTTAAAATAGACTAGTTTGGGAAAAGTGAAAAAATGGGAATCTAGGACATCCCAAACCCTAAATTTTATTAAATATTTTTATTCTACTTGAAAATTAATGCACTTTACAAAAATATGACACCTCATTTTTATTAAGTATGTAGAAGTTATGGACACCATAAGTCACCTATAGAAATTTCTATGAGTCACCCACAACCATTGTTGTAAGCCACTCACAACCACTATTGTAAGTCACTCATAACAATTATTATAGGTGTAGATTTTTATTATGGCAATTGTTTTGATTTTTGTCATTTTTCCCATGTGGGAAGTTATCTAAAGGGTCAAATGAGTTAATTGGAATGGAATTTTAATAGTCACAAAAGTGTAACTATCTCATTTCAAGAAACCCTTCAACTTCCTTATGTTACATGCCCATAGAAGGATTACAAACAAATGCAACATTATTACAATAGATTTACGTTAGAGAATAGTAGAGATTGTCAAAAAATATCACAGCTAGGCAAAGGATCATAATAATGGTGTAGAAGAGTGAGTTCATAACTAAAGAAAAATATCCAAGTTAAGAGAAGTTGGTTCTAAGAGAGAGTTAGAAGAGTTGAAACTCTCCAAGAATTGAGAGTAGGGAGTATAAAATTGAAATTAGTCTATAAAGAACTATATTTGATGTTTTTATTCATGTTTAAACATGGACTAAGAACTATATATGTATGTGAGAGTGTGAGTGTGGATAAATATTTATATTATTGTTATGTTGAAATCAATAAAGAAGATGTGTTGAGTGTCTCATTTTCTGAATATTTTTCTCATGTGTGTGTCCATGGTAGAGTGTAAAACCCAACAACATAGAGATAAAGGCTGATCTTAATTTGTTTCCCTCTCTATTGCTTGCACCAATTGATATTAGAGCAAGGTATTTTCCTTCTGGGTTGTGGATTTGAAACTCTTCTATGAGTTTGTTGCAGGTTGTGAAAGAGAAGTTTGTTAAGTGTGTTGCAAGTTATGAAAGAGAAGCTTGCATAAGTTTATTGAAAGTGTGGTACAAGTCCTACAAGTTGAGATGGATTTTGATATGCTCTATTGTGAGTTGATTACAGGGTTTGAAAGAGAGTTTTTCTGATTGTGGTGAGATATGACACACAAGAGAAGAGTATGAAATATGAAAAACTTGACAAAGATGTTGAAAAGATTCCAAGCAAGACTGGATATGGTGGAGATTACGAAAAAAATTAGTGTAATTATAATTATAAGTGAATATGATGAATAATAGGTAAAAATAGGGTTTTTATCCCTAAAATAAAGATTGGATGCTTTAGAAAGAGGCCAAACTAGCAGAGGAAAATATTCCAACAGCAAAAAAAGACTGATAGAGGTCATGATGAAGGAAAGAGTTAAGTTTCTTGGTGAATTTGATTTGGTTTATGGGATATAAAGTCCTAATAAGCTCTTAAAATGTATAGTTAAGCTATATATATTTTAAATATGAGAATGTTGTAGACCCTATGAGGGTAAAATTTGCATGCAAGAGATTATGTGGTAGTGAAACTATGTATTGGAAATATCTCCAAGCGAGGAGATAAAATAAAGTTAAGAATAAGGTGAATGGTTGGGAACATATGGTTCCAAGTTGTTGGGTCATTTTTTACACCTAAAATTGCAAAAAAAATGGTTTAATAAGCTTCATGTGATGAGGTTTGAGATAGATGAGGAGAATAAGATTGCCAATAGAGACAATAAGAATGGGAAGTTGTCATGTGAGTAGTTGAAGACTAATTTGTGAAGTATAAAGGATAATTTTAAGTGTGAATAATATAATGTTGTCTTGGAAGACAACAAGAAGGTGAGACTTCCATGTGAGGAACCCAGGTGTGATTTTAAAAATAATGAGGTTAAATAAAAGTATGAGCAACCTATATAGGAATACATCCTCATGCAAGAGGATATGGGAGTGATATTTATTGAACAATAAGGAGACAATTTTGTGATGATGGGAAATAATTTTTGGCTCCCCATGAGTGAGAAATTTTAGAACCATCCTTGATTAGTGATGAAAATATGTTTGCCATTTATCTTTTGAAGGGAAGAAGAGTTGAGGACCAAAAAGGAAAACTACAATTTTCCATAAAAGAAACAACAGAGTTGGAAAATTAGAGCATACATTAAGAGTTTTGAGTTTTTATAAAGGAAATAATGGATATGGTTGTTGTGTAATAAAATTCACATAAGAAGTATATGGCTGAAAAGTATCCATGTTGAGGAGGTGAAAAAATATGATAATGAGATGAGAACAACCATGGAGGCTGTTGATATGGGAATTTTGAGAGTCCATTATGAGAAAGAAATCTATGAGAAGCATGAAAGTAGTGAAGAAGAGTTTGGAAACATGTCCTTGGGGCATGATGATTTAGTTTATGAGACGTTTATGGGAACTATTGATTCCCTTAATTTTTTGTTCAATGTGCAAGTCCAACAAAGGTTAAGATGAATAAGAAAAGGACAAAGTGTGGTATAGTCTAGCATGCTCATTTTTATGACAAGAAGAGTGAAAAAAATGAACAAGAGGATAACATGATAATGGTTACTTAATATCTAGTTGGTATTGATATACCAATAATATAGGAGTGTCTTCAAGTCATCATGAAGACAAGAGAGAGTGGGAAATCATGGGAACAAGATTATTCTCAAGAATATGTACATTATGAACCTCAATTGAGTAGTTTTAGGTGTGACAAAATACTCTCATAATATCAAATAAAGGACATTGGCAAAGATAATAAGAGCTATCACAATAAAAGTTTAGTAGTATTCTGAGGATTAGGCTAGATGATATAGGATTTGAGAAACCCAATATTGAGGAGAAACAAGTTTATAGTGTGGAGATGGATGAGATGGGGTAGCTAAATTTGATATTTTACCAAGATTTTGTTGAAAATCTTGATGTTACAAGTGAAGAGAGTGAGTTTGTTAAACTCACCAAATGTGAAGAGGGGCTTCTAATTTGTATGACAAATATAGCATGTGGACAAAGAGATGATGTTTTATTAGAGATGGATAAGTTTCTTGACATATAAATGCATTCATCAAAAGATGAGAAGGCAAATATTATCCTTGAGGTGGTATTAGATACTATGGTTTATCATTTGGGTGCCCAAATATATTTTAAATATGTTGTAATGATATTGAGAATGAAAGAGGAGATGGTAACAATGAGAGAAAATCTGAAAATTGTGAAGAGTGACATGATGAAGGATCCAAAAATGATTTGGATAATGAGTAAACAAATCCAAGAAGGCTTTAGGAGGAGGTGCTTAGTCAATGATGGATTTAAGTGCACAAAGGACAGTAATATGAAAGAAAGGTGGATAATCCTTGGTGGAGGTCGTCAAACAAACATGGGTTTCATCTCGAAAGTGGATGGAGATAAATTTTGATAAGCCTTTGGTGGAGGAGGATGGTTTATGGAGGGTTAAATCCCACAAAGATTGAAATAAAGAGCAAAGTTAATATGAAGAAGACAAAACTGAAACTAGCAAGAGAAATATGGAAATGGAGAAGAAATAAAAACAACCAACTGAAGTACTTGGTTTTTTGGAAGGGAACACCATCGAAACTATGATTCATGACCAACATATTGTTTCTTCCTTTTATTTCATCCATGTGAATAAGATATCAATTTTTATACCTCAGGTGTCTGGTGGAGGAGCATCCAAGGATTTGTGCAATCTTAAACCAATAAAAAATAGAGTGCTTATGTGATTTATTTCATTTTTTTTGTTCGGTTTTAGTTTTAGAATGAAGAAGTTGTTATTTGGAATCATAAACGTTTATACACTTCATTGGTATGAAGGAAATCATATGAAGTTTATTTTAACTTGGTATAGTCTATAAGTTACATGCAATAATTATATGCATTTATGGGTTAAAATAAACCTATTTTGGTAAAATTAAAAAAATATACATGGATTAAATCCCAAAACCTTAATTTTCTTACATATTTGGATTCTAATAAAAAAATTATGTACTTTTAAAAAAATGGCACCTCATTTCAATTCTATTTGCAAAAGTTATGAGCCTTGAAAGTTGCTTGTAATAATTATTGTAAGTCCCTCATAACCATTGTTGTAAGTCACCCATAGCCAAAGTTGTAAGTCACCCAAATCCACTATTGTAAGTCACAAAAAATAATTTTTTTAGGTTCATATTTTTTTTGTGACTGTTGTTTTAAATTTTTGGCATTTTTTCCACATGGGAAGTCATCTAAAGTGTCAAATGAGTTACTTGGAAGGATTAGAGAATAATAGAACTAGGCAGAGGAGTAGAAAAAGGGGCTAAAGAATGAGTTTATAATTGAATAAAAATATCCAAGTTGAGAGATGTTATCTCCTAGAGAGAGTTAAAATATTTTAAACTCTCTAATAACTAAGATTAGTGAGCAAAAATGTAAAATCAATCTAGGAGGGATATGTTTTCATTCATGTTTAAGATTGAAATAATTCTTACAAATGCATGTGAGAGTGTGAGTGTGAATCATTATTTGTATTATTTTTATGTTGAAATCAATAAATAAAATGTGTTGAGTGACTCACTTTCTGAATAGTGTGCTCATATGCGAGTCCATGGTAGAGTGTAAACCCAAGCAACATAGAGATAAAGGTAGACCTTTACTAGTTTCCCTCTCTAGTACTTGCACCAAACAACCTTCTCCTTGTCATGAAATATAATTAAAACCAATTAATTATAAGGTAATTAATATGAAAAAAAAATTCAAATTTGGTTCTTAGTCCATGAATGCCATTTTTTTTAATTTTATCCATGTATAATTTCACTCTATGGATTTTATTAGTTAGAGACTTTGAATCAGTTTTTCAAGCCTTATCCATTAGGAAATAGAGTAAACATATTCATCTTAAAATTTATTGATCATAAATGTTCTTGATTTACCTCCAATCATATATTAGGAGGATAATTAGGGGTGTTAACTCTAAGTTCAAAAATTCATGATAACAAAGTCCAAGTCATATAATTCTAAGTTTGATGATAATTTCACACTAGGTAAACCTATAATGTGAAATGGTTTTTAAAAGGCTTCTCCAATCCATTTATATATCTATCACTTTGGTGATAGTAACATCAAACATCACTATCACATACCCCACTTGAGCAACAAGGAAAATTACACAAAAAAGGGTGGTCATTAAACCCAAAAACTTCCATCTTGACCCAAGGCTAACCTAGTACTTATAAGGTTTGTTTATGACCATGAATTATGTGTTCCCATCAAATTATTATTAAGACACAAAGACTAATCTATCATTAAAAATATCTATAAATTAACCAATGATATGATGTGTAATCCTAATGTGGTGTGGGTGTCTCACAAGCCTAGAAGGTAATAACTCACTCATGAGCTAATAAACACTTGGCCCTCATGCCCAAATTTACCTCCAAATACCTATATGGAACCTATACTCCATGCCTTTGCCAAAATCTTAATTTCTCCCTTCAGTGGATGAATGTTTAACAAATCTTGGATTTGGTCTCTTAGATGAGGATACTAACATAATAAGCCAAACTCAAGCATCACTACTGTATACTAAGGCCAACTATATATCCAAAAATACTTGAAGGATAAATTTCCTCGAGGTCTTGGATGAGATCATCCTTTTTATACCCTATGTATAGAGTGTCTCTAATATTATCCCTATGCAAATAAACCTCTCTCAATCCACTCCATTATTTAAGTCCCACTATAGGAAACTATGAAATGGTTCATGGATATCTCTCTAATTGTAATAAATATCATCAGGGGGTAACAAAACATTCACTATTTGGCTTGAAAAGTCCATGATTCCATGTCCATTCTAAGGAGACTCTTCTTGTGTGTTGTGCTTACTTCCTTGATGAGAATTATCACTCACCTTACTAAAAGAGTTAGTTTGTTGTGAAATAATAAATAATGTCAATCCTAGAGATCAATGTGATAAAATTGTGCTATGATACCAACTACCTTGCCTAACTAAAAAAGCCATGAAATAAATGTGCAAAATTAGGTCAATTTTTTTAGAATGTAAAATTAACAAACTAAAAGACCTATGACACCTCACGCATCAACTAATTCATTACATGTAAAACACTGGATGTAGTTACCAGTGAATAAATAGTTTTGCATGGTTGTTGTATTGTCCATACCAACCCCTTATACTAACTAACCCACTATTACCTAGATGGCTTACATTAATTTCAAAATCTTGGAAGACCCTATAGCCTCTATGGTCTTTTTTCAAACTTTTAGTTAATATGAAAATGTTTTTAACATGTACTAAGGTTGAATGACCCACTCCTACATTCAATAGTTTTAAATCGAGAACCCAAGTTAATTTAACCAACCATAGGGCATAGATCCATACCTAAGTCATAATTGGAATCTAATTCCAAATTAAGTTTATTTTTCCAAAAGGATCTTAATAAAAGGTCATATAGGCTCTATATGAGTCCAATGTATGCATAAAATATCTAGTCCCGTCCATCTTAAGGTGTAACACCTCAACTCCTCCATTGGATCTCTCCTTTCTCAATAGTCAACTTTGGTCAACTAGATTAAACCATATGAATCCTTATGAATTGATATAAGAGCCATACTACACTCAATTTTTTTTTAAATATATTGAAGAGAGGTGGAAAGGATTTATAGGAATAATTATACATAGTCTTCTCTCTTGATCCTCTCAACCCATAAATGACATTTATTAAAGGGGTCTCCAAGCATTTAAGTTTTAATATAATTTATTTTATTTCTATTTTCTAATTATATAAAGTTGGTTGGTTGACTTAAGAAGATGTTAGGTGTTGTCAATGTTTTGACACAAATATAGGTTACTAAGAGGTATATTAGACAACTCTCCCATTTTATACCCTTTATAAGAATACTAATGTGTGAGTTTCTTTGGGATCATAAGAGACACACTCAATTCTAAGTTAGTAACTGTATCTATCATATACTTAGTAATTAAATCTAGATATTTACAATTAATAAAGGTTGTTTAAGAAACAAGTAAAAGAAAGATTCATTACCTTATATTGATAATTTCAATTATTTTAGGTTCACTATAAGTTAATGGTTTAAGATTAAAATTTTATAAAGAAAACAATTGATTCTTATAAATTACACTTTACTTTAAAAATTTAGAAATTCCTCAAAAATTAAACAAAAAATGCATAAAGGTCCATGTTTATAAAAGTTAGTGTTTGGTTAAGTTGTAAACATTGAAAGTTAAATAACCTCAACAAAAATTACTTTACAATATTGACAAATTTGAAAAGTTTATCAATTATTAATTAAATAACAAGTTTTCAAATAATTATTGGTTAAATAATCATATTTTAATTATTGGTTACCCACTCATTTATTTATCAAAAATATCATTGCTCAAATTTTACAAGAAGCAATAACACAGATATCACAAGAAACTTTATCATCAAATAAGTGTGCCAAATTTAAAATTAAAATTCCATTTGAAACAATAATTTGTTCTCCTTTATCTATTCCTCCTTAACCATGTTCTTAAATTAAAATAAATGAAAGAAAATCTCTAAGATTTTTTTCAAAATAAAACTATCTAAACATAAAAAATATGAAAATCTACAATTGTTGGATCCTCTATAAAACAATATATTAAGGCTTTAAATAACCAAAGTGTAATAGTCCTAACACATACTATATAATCTTAAACTCTACATGGTTATTTATGCCACTAAAATCTAGCAACTTAAACTTCAAGATTCTTTTACCATTAAATTCTCAACTATCAAAATACCACATTTCAATGAACATTATTTAATATAATCCATGTCCACCAATGATTATTTACCAAGTTTGTTTTTAGCTACTAGAAGTTTTTGATATTGTGTGTGTAGTATCTCATATAAGCATATGCATTCATTCTACTTTCTAATCAAGATAAAATACAACTTTATATCAAATTATCTTGGATTCATTGAAATGTGGTAACTTCAACCTTGATTGTATTCAATAATTTATCCACCATGCCCTTGAATGTTTCCCAAGAAACTTGTTTTCCTTCTTTACCTTGTAGATTAGGGATAATTAAAATAAAAACAAGTCCTAGTTTTTTTTATCAAATTACTCTAGTGTATTGAAAATTTCTTCATATTTTACCCTTATCACATTTAATCCTTTGAATAATGATTCAAGAATCTAAGAGCCATCCTTTATTCAAATTAGTTAATTTCATTGAATTAATTTTTGTTCAAGATTCCTCGATGATGTAAATCATTCTTCTTACCTTTACCAATTTAATTCTACTTCCTTTCAACTTATTTTTCACTGAATTCATTTGAGACAAATGTTATTACAAACTCAGGAAAAATGAAAATAAAAAAATCAATTAAGGTAGACATAGTGTCATAAAATACTCTCCAAATGGATATTATTATAGTAACTATATCCTCTAAAATTCCCTTATATTGCTTTAATTCACATTCCAATTTTTTAATTCTCTTCTTATATTTCTCAAAATCTTATGTGACTCAATCAATAGTTACATCGTTGAACATTTTCAGCATAGAGAGAGTATTAGAATTATTTACTTTCATCAAATCATTGAAAATCTAAGTCTGAGTAGTCATGACCTCTTATCCTCCACTTTTCCTTTAGCTTATAGTAATGTATTTAATTTTCCTATCTTCATATTTTAGCTCCATCTTTGGTTCTTTAGTGATAACCATATTTACATTCTCTTGTTTCTTATGTTCATATTGAAATTTTTGCCTCCAATCTTGGTGATAAGGCATGGTAAGGCCTTCCATAGCATTAAATTGGGATTCAAGACTATATAAGTCTATAACCATACCCTAAGAAATAATAACTAATTAGGTTGACTCTAGGAATATGATAGATGAACAAGGAATATCATCGAGAGTTGGACTAAATTAATGGGGTATAATATATGAAACTATAATATTTTTACTATCAAAAAATATATGGGATGTACCAATTGGACTTGAATCAAAAGGGGTAAAAATAAATGGATGAGGTAGCATCATCATCAACTACATCAATTATTTCCTTAAGCAAACAATTTGGCACTAGGACTTCATTCAACACATTATCAATAGAGGACTATCAACAATAGTAAATTTATTAGTATTCATAATATATATAACCATTTTAGAAACTTAAGGGAAAAATAAGGCTTAACATCAAATTTCAAATGATCTCTAAGATTGAATATTTCTACCTTATTAATAATTTAGGGAGTTTGAGTATCTTGAATTTCTTTCAAATTTAAGATTCACATTTACTTAATTTCCTTTAAATGGATTCATATCCTACCTCATCAATTTAATGATGGATTCATGACTATCTGCTACATCTATAAAAACATCAAACTTAGGGTGAAGTTGGTGTATATACTTGATGGTGGCCTTATGTTGAATGAAATTTAGGTATATTTCATATTTATTGATAATATCCCACAACTATAATATTTATTCTTTGAAACCATACAGGACCAAATCCTCTCCTAGAATTTTCCACATAATAAACTATTGAAAAAAATTAATTCAATGGACGTATGCACTTTTTGGATCATTTACTAATTATTTTGTTTCAAAAGTAAGTAGGGTAGAAAACTAGTAGGAAATATCCATGATAATGAGATGGTGAGGCACAAATAGGGTTAAGACATGAGGAGTCTTAAGGGATACTTATATCCTTAGTATTATGTTATCTTGAATATATAACTTTTTTACAATCTAAAGGTAGTCTCTCTCATAGTAGTAGAAATCCTAGGCACTTGGAATTGTGGATGGCTTCATGAATCATATGAATAAATTAATGACATATCTTAGTATTATTTGGATAATGCAAATGGTTATAAATAATACTATAAATGATGTGAATAGGTTTCTTCTCTAGAGGGGACCAGGGACTAAAAAGGTTTACCCTAAATGTTAGTGTATAACATAAGCATTCAACTAAATATGAAGCCATGTGGAAATTTTTCCCTTACTTGCATTCTTTAAATGATTTAATAAGATAAAATAAAATTAATTTACCCAAATTAGTAGTCTCTCCTTATTTGAGTAGGTTATGGAGTACTGATATCCAAATAACATCATCATGGTCTATCTAGACTCTCCCAAATAATGTGTTTAGAAATACCATGACTTCCCTAATGGGTACCTTGAAGATCCACACAAAATAGGGCATTTCTTGTTTTTTCCTTTAGGAATCAGGATTCTCACTCTACTTCTTCAATACAACATATATTGTATGCTTGGCTTGCCAACTAGAAATCCATTCTTTTGAATAAATAATAACAAGATCTAGTTATTTTAATTTTTTTGAAATGAAAAACCTTGTGGTATCTGCAATGACTCTCCCACTAGGGGAGTGAATTTTTCCATCCTTTGTCATAAAAATGGAAAATATCTCTAATCAAATCCTTATAAGAAACTCTTATATCTTAGTAGTTTCTCTATGCAAATATGTGCTTTTTATATTCCATATTTTTTTGTTCTCTTCATTAATGTCTTAAATGTATTTAATGTTTTTTTAATAAATAATACAAATCATTATAATTTACCCTATTGCACATGTCTAGTATGAAAACTATGTTTCTCATTTCCCTTCTAGAAAATGTAGTAGCTTTGATTGTTGTCAACTTCAAAACCAAGGACTCAACATAAAAATATAGAATATTTTATGTTAACTCTTTATTACACTTTCAATGTCATTTATTTACTCAACTTATAATGATTATTAAAAAAATAACCATAGTTTCATTTTAAATGTACATTTAATTCAAACCACCTTTGTAATTTAAAATAGTTATATCCAAGTCTCTCTATTTTAATCACATTTCATTTCCCCTGAGTAAATATTAATCAATAAAATAATAATAAATGGCATGTTATAGATTAATTAAAAAAATTAAGGGAAAAGGTTATGGTATTAATACACTATTGTACACACGTGGCATCTTCATGGTTTCCTAGGAAGAAAGGGTAACAACAAAAGTGAGACCTAAAGACTCTCATGGGTTCTAGGTTAATGAGATGAGAACATGTTTTCATCATATATCTACTAGTCAAAGCTTAATTACCTTTTCATATTCATAAAAGCTTATCTTGGGGACTAACAAGGTGGGCGGCCACCATGTGGGTTCCTCTTGTTTCATAGAAGACAGTGAAAACATTAACTAGTGTACATTAAATATCAAAAAATCATCCAAGCTCCAAGATATAAAATCATAACAAGGACATAATTAAAACTGACAAAAACATATAAAAGTCCATTAAACCTAACAAATAAAAAATGAATCTTGATATTTAAATAAGTAGAAGTGAAACCCAAGACCCTTTTAGACTTTTAATAAACCCTCCTTATTTTACAAAAAATATAGAGATTTAAAAAAAATGAAACTCAAAAAAATTAATAAAATTAATTTATAAACTCATTTAAAATACATTTTATGAGTAGATTTATATTTTAAACCCTAATATCACCCTCAATATTTAATGGTTCAAAATTATTACTCATAAATTCTTTTGGAAAGAACTTAGGTTAGGTTGTGACAACACTAGGCTTTATAAAAAGCTTCCAAAACATTCCATCTTCTCACAATAAGCAAAGGAATATTTAGGGATTCAAAATTCAAATTCCTTCAATGGCCACCAAGGACCTATAAGGCGAAACCTCTCTAAAACATTATTTAAAATTAAAATTTATTTTTTATATTAAGTTTTACTTTTTGCTTTGCTAGATAGAGAATTTAAAAATAGAGGGTTACTTAAGAGTCATTTCATCATGAGTTTCAAAGAATTTTTAGAATCCTTTTAAGACCCACATGTCCTCTTTTTTTATTATATATTAATAAATGTTTAGTTTTAAGTTTTTAATATATTTCTATATGTAAGAGGGAAATTATTTTAATGAATGGTTGTTGGATTAACTGGTGAATATGTTTGGTTCACAAAGAGCCCACTAGGGATCAATTCTTTTTGTGAACAAAACCTACCATGATATAAAGTTAAAAAAAATTAAACTGAAAAAAGAAAAAATGAAAAGAATTATTGGACCTTAAAGGTCATCTAAATACTAAAGCCCAATTTTATATACATCACAAAATTTCCATAAATCCCTTGATCATATTAAAAATCTTGGACTGGATCGCTTTTTATGTCTCAGAACTGGTTCACAACTCTAGTAAAAAACATTTACCCTATCTAATAAAAAAATCTTGATGCTTTAATAACACACTTTTTCCCCATGTTTTAAATAAATCCATAGGCCTATATCGATAACCACATCGAAAACAAAAAAAAAACCCTCCATGGCTTAATATAATATCAATGGCCTACCAAAAATAGTACTAGCAAATATTTAATATAATATAACTTAAAACTACTTACCAAAGAAAAGATAAAACCATTAATTTGTTTAGTAAAATAATGGGTAAAAGGGAATATAATGCACCATTTTCCTAGACATTCATATCCTTTCAAACTAGTTTTGAGTTTTAATGTAAAATAATATGATATAGACATTTCTAAGCAATTAAAGTAAACATTTTTGGTCATATGATATAGCCATTGCTAAGAAATTAAATCAATGACCATATTCACAGGGTAGGGACCATTTTGAGACCATAGTGTAAGGACTAATTGTCATTGGTAAAAATACTAACACCTCCACTCTCTTAGAAATTATCATAATTGAGTTCATATCTTTTATCAAATTATGTGGCCCTAGTTACATATATTGTTTTTCCATGGCCTTTGAGCCTGACCCAAAGTCCACCTCTATTTTTGCTCCCCTTTTAGAAGCCACCTTCACCACACCCACTATATTGACCAAGCCACAAAACAACATGCAACCTTCTCAACATTCATTTCTCAAAGCATGCTTCTATCCTATCAAAACTAGATTCTCCACCACCATATCCCTTATGGGATCTGAAAGATTATAATATGTAAAAGGGCCTTGGATTCATAGTCACTTCTCTTCAAACAATGTTAAGCAAGTCTTCACCACCATTTAGGTGGCTTTCCCACATAGCTACCCTAGTCCTTTAAGGTTCGAATTTGTTTGTTTCCACCCATATGACCATCAAAATAACCATGAGCTAAGCCCCTTTATGTACCTCATCTTATGGAAAAGGCCCATCCCTTCTTTTGAAAGGCCTAATTTTTTTTATTGTTTTAACTTACAAACTACTTAATTTTAAATTTTGATATAGACATTTTAATAGACCCAATTTTTTTCATAAAAATGTCCTCAATTTTATAAAAATCATAAGGATTACACTGAAATCAAATTTTTTATTTATTTTCTTATGGAGTTTCCAAATTAATTATGATAAGTTAATCCATTTTATAAAGTAAAAAGATATTTTTTAGGACTTACACTTTGAAAAAAATATAAATAAAGTTACGTAAGCCCAAAATTAAAACAATACAATGTTTTAGACTGATGAAGATGAGTAGAATTTTAACAAAATAAATTTGAGAGCTTTATAATTAGATAAGTTGCTCCAAAATTCAAAATAGAAAAGTGGGAAACTTATGACCTTAACATATTTAAGATAACTCATAAATTAAACCAACGAGTATTTTTATTTTTTTTAAAGCAATATTAAATATTTTCATTTTCTTTTTTCATACAAAAACAACTTCTCAGTAATGCTTACAAAGTGGAAAGGGTGTACATAATTTAAAATTTGTAATATTAAATATATAAAACTTACAATATCTTTCAAAATAAATTACAGCTGTTTTAAAGGATTAAAAATACTCAATAATAGTTATTATGAAATGGGATTTATTAAATTAATGATAAATTTTTCATTAAGCTCTAAATTCTATCTTTTATCAAATTACATAGCCTTGGCTACATATATTGTCTTTCCATGGCCTTTAGGCATGACCCAGATGCCACCTCTACCTTTGTTCCCCTCCTAAAATCCACCCTCACCATTCCCACTATATTGAACAATCCATAAAACAACACACAACCCTCTCAAGATTCATTTCTCAAAGCATGCTTCTATCTTATCAAAAATAGAGTCTCCATGACCATATCCCTTATGGGATCTAAAATATTATAAGACATAAACAAGACTTCACAGTCACTTCTCTTTAAACAATGTTAAACAATACTTCACCACCATTGATGTGGCTTTCCCATATAGCTAATCTAGTCCTTTAGGGAACAAATCTATTTATTTCCACCCATATGATCATCAACTAATCATGGGCTAACCCCCTTTGTGTACCTCATCCTATGACAATGGTCCATCCCTTCTTTTGAAGGTCCTATTTTTTTATTGTTTTACCCTACAAACTACTTAATTTCAAATTTTTATTTAGATATTTTAATAGACCCAAATTTTTCCCTTAAAATGTCCTTAAGCTCATAAAATCATGAGCATTACATTGAAATTGATTTTTGTATTTATTTCCTTATGGAGTTCAGAAATTAATTACGGTAATCCATTTTACAAAGTAAAGAGGCATTTTTTTGGGCCTACACTTTGAAAAAATCATAAATACAATCGCATAAGCTCAAAACTAATGTTTTAGAATTTTGGATATGATTAAAATTTAAATAAAATAAATTTGGGATCTTTATATTTAGATAAGTTGCACCAAAATTCAAAATATAAAAGTGGGCACCTATGCCCTTAACATACTTAGTAAGTAAATAACTTTCAATCAATTTTATTCACACATATATACATATAAATTTTGAGATAACTCATAAACTAAACAAACAAGTATTTTGAATTTATTTTTTAAAAGCAATATTAAATATTTGTATTTCCTTTTTTATACATAAACAACTTCTCAATAATGCATACAAAGTGGAAAGGGTGTACACAATTTAAAATTTGTAATATTAAATATCTAAAACTTACAATATCCTTTAAAATAAATTAGAGATGTTTTAAAGGATTAAAAATACTCAAAAATAGTTATTACGAAATGGAATAAATTAAATTCAAAATTAAAATTTTCTTAAGCTCCAGATTCTAACCCAAAAGGCTCAAGGAAGGAGGGCCTTGCCTCTCATCTTATTTCATCATTATGAAGCTTCTCTAAATTATCTCAAGCCATGTACTCCAAATTATGGTCATAAGGGTTATCAAAAATAAATAAATAGGCCAAGGTATAATGTAGGTTCACTATAAAGAAAATAATTATTATATGTGACTTCTCTTAATCAAAACATATTCCTACAAGCTAGGGGACACTTTCAACACTCAAAAAAGAACTCAAACATACAATTCAAGAGAAAAACACATTTCCATTGAAATATACCACAAGAGATAAATGGTAAATTAAC